>APFE031660496.1:49059-185591 GCA_000404065.3 Pinus taeda
ATGATACAAATGACAAAACCTCCTTTCTATATATAGGAGTCTAAGGAGTCACAATATAACCCAGCCGACCTAACCAATAATAATATAAAGCCACAAAAATAACAATAGAGGGATTCTATGGGGCACAGTAATAACAATATGGGGGCAATAGGGGCACAACAATATTAATAAGGGGTATAACTACAATAGTAATGGGGTAATCACTAGTATTATAGGGACCCAACACTTACATATATCAATTCACCTTTTGGTCAACATGGAACCAAAAATCCTATCATAGAGGGATTCAAGGAATTGCTTTTTATCTGAAAAATAATGCTTCTCCTCACATTCAACTTCATAAGACATACTTTTTCAATTAATATATTTAGATAGAAATCTATGACATGCTAAAAGGATCTACATTGAAATTTGTTATATCATGCCTATGAACTCTACATTTTATTAAAAACATAAACATGCATATATAAATTGTCATTATAATATTGTAGAACAAGAAATTAATATTTTTAGGAATGGAAATATTATTCTCTTGTTATGGCACTTTAATGCTCGAAGTACAACTAACCAAACTATTTTTATATGAAATTATTCCAACCCTAATCCTATATGCTATATCAGGGCGTTGTTTTAGCTAGTGGGTAATAAAAGAAACTCTTTTGATGTTACCAAAAAATTATTTGGTACTCAACTAGTCAACCTTTATAGTTCTCAACACCTAATAATTTTCAATTTTGTAACTAGATGGTCAATCTCCAGCTGGGTGAATTTTTTTTCATGGGATTGATATGAGTGCCATGAAATATGTGATATCTAATATCTTTGTTTCCAAAGGAGAATCAAATTTTTACCTCTTAAATAACCATGAGCATGACTTCGGTCATAATTTTCCATACTCAAAATGATGATAGAAGAGAATGTTATAGAATCAAAGGCATGTACATTTTGAAAAAAAAGAGTAAATTTGATCTATTATTAGAGGAATTAAAAAAGTGATTTATAATCCTTAACTTATAGTGACAACATCGAAGACCTTTATCATATTTTTACTAAAACCATCTCTACTTCCATTAATAAGTTCTCTATCGAGGTGTGATGTAAAAATAATAATGAAACAACCAACCTTTGGTACTATACTGATTGTAAAATTGCTACAAAAGAAAATAGGGATGTTACTAATGATTCTTTATATATTTATAATATTGTATAAAAATCCTTTCTTAAAAGTAAAAAAATGCACCAAAGTAAAAGAAATGAGGAAAAGGCACTATATAAATATAAAGAAAGAGAATTGCACCTATCTAAATCACAAGCTAGGAAGTTTTGGAGGAAAATTGTAATTCATAAAGTCAAATAAAATAATATGATTCCCTTGAATAAATATAAGTCATACCTTAAGAAAATGTATGAATCCCATAACTCCATTGTTATCATTTCAAATGTTCATATAGAGGATAAGGTATTTTCTCTAGAAGACATATTTTTTTGGGTTAAGAAACTCACAATTGGGAAAGATAATGATGTTGAAGGCTACAAAGCTAAAAACTCTAAATTAGGAGGGTCTTCTCTCATCCCTCATAAATACATACTCTTTAATTTGGTAGTGAATCAAAGATTCCTAACTTCCATAAACCTTGGATGTAGAGCCTCATTTTACCTATATTTAAAATTGGAGATAAAATAATTCCCTTTAATTAAAGAAGCATTATGATTAGCCCCATTTTATCCAAGTTGTACTTAATTGTTTTGGAAAGGAAGATTATCATTTAGTTACAATGCCATTATAATATAAATACAATCCAAGCTAGGTTTAGGGGATATCATTAAGCTATGGGCCACCTTGATACTCTCAGGATCATTATGGAGGAGAGCCAAAATAAAAAAAATCGATCTCCTTTCCATTTTGTTGAGTTCAGACAATATTTTGACAATGTTCCTAAGAAAAAAAATTAGAATAGATTGAAAGAAATAAATGTTCCTATTCAGTTGATGGTTGTTATGTGAAGGTTGTATAAGAGCATTATTAGCAAGTTTAGGACCAACAAGGGTTGGATGAAAGAAATTAATTATAATATTGGAGTAAAACAAGTGTTCTAGTTGTCCCCTACCCTTTTTTGCATATACATTAATAAGTTAGAAGAGTGTTTGAGAGAAAAAAATTGTGTTCCCCCCAGTCTTATTGGTATTGGTATATTCATTGATATTATTATTTATTCTAATGATATTTTTCTTTTGAAGAGGATTACCTATGATCATGGAAAGAAAATAAGAATCCTCCAATACTTCTATTATAAGATAACTATGATTGTTAATAATGAAAAAAAAGGTCATCATAATTAAATCTTGACTACTGACATGTGATTCTTTCATATATGATAGTAACAACTTGGACGTAGTTCTTTCATAAAAATATCTTGGAATCGATAGCCATTATAATCTCAACAAGATTTATAGCATTGATAGAAGCATCAATTGATAATGGAAAGCTTATAAAGGACTTGAAAATAATTACAAGTCAACATATCTTTGGGCATGGGATTAAAAAAACTCCTTTTGAGACTTCTCTCACCCCTATTTTCTTATTTGGATGTGATGTTTCAGGATAAAATATTTGTATATAGTTGTGGAGGAAGATAGAATAGATCCAAAAGAAATTTATCGTCTATAATATTAAGATTAAATGAAAAAACTTTATCATATCATCGTCATTGAAGCATCACTTTTTCCCTTCAAAATAATGGCCATGAATAGATATCTTATGGACAAGATGATGTTAAAAAATGTGAGAGATAAGAGGTTTTCTAAACCCACCTTTAGCTTAAGTAGGGAGTGAATAAGGATGGCTAGACTTGGCTACGCCATTTTGGGATAAAGTAGGAGATCATTTTGTAAAATAAATATAATATTAAGAATATTATATGTCCAAATTTAAGAGAAATTGTAGGGTGATAAACAGTTAGAGGGAAAAAGGAAGCTAAGATATTATAAGTAGGTAATCAACCCAATTCTTGAAAATAAAAAGTATCCCTGTGTCTTGATTAGCCTAAAGAATAAATTTGTTTTTTTTTTTTAAATAGGAAAAAATTTAGATTAAGCTCAATAATGAAGTTAGGCATTGGTCAATTGAAAAAATTGGATGGAAGAGTCTACCAGCTTTGTGACACTATTATTGATGCACATCAACAATGTCAAAAGTTTCTGAAAGCCATTGAAAGTGTCTTCTTATCCTCAACTGCATTTATATGAGTGTTGCATGAATTTTTCATCATGAGCCTTCATGAGACATAAATTAATGAAAATCCTACCCTTTTTATCGCATAATGTTTCTGTCCATTTTATCTCCTAGACCTATCGACATAATCATGACATAATCTATCTTGTTGATAAAGTTATGATCCTAAAGGTGAAAGAAGGAAAATGGATATGTATATTGTAGATGAAAATGCTCCTATTTAAGCCATTCACCCTATGTTATCCATTTGGATTCAGTCTATACTTGTCCATGCATTACCATATTTATGTTATAATGTTTATCACCACCATTTATTATTGCAAAAGGTCCAATTTGTTTTGTTAAAATCCTCTATAGGTGAAGTTTTGATCTCATTTGTTGTTATAAAAATGTTCAAAAGGTGTTCTCCTATATTTATGGCCCTTCATATATCCATAATGTCAATATATACATATTCACTTGTGTAGCATTGTACCTCGGCCTCCCCCTTACTTAAAAAAAATAAAAATCAAAATCAAAACATAAAGAAAAAAGGGTCTCCCTCTCTCTTGCTCACATATGCTTACAACTAAGGGAGAATCATGTCACATCATTATTAAGAAGTGTAGCAAGAAAATATCAATTCGATTTTTCTTTGGTCAAATTCAGAAAATTCGAATTTCCACATCCACAAACAACTTGGAGGAAGTAAACTTGTGTGACATGGCTCTTTTCACCTAGTTAGCTCTGTAAATTCAAGTTATTGGGCTTGGAGTTCACTTTATCATGTGTGATTGCTAAATTTTAGTAATCCAGTTCAATTATATCTAGTTGTGTTAAGTTAAACTAGTTCTAACAATTAATTGAACTAGTGGAAGGTCATTTGCACAGTGGGATAATAGTCTAGCTTAGTGATCATCCCATTATCTGATCAATCGAATAAAACTAGCTAGTGCTTGCAAGGAATTCGAGCTGATTCGAGCTTATTTCTCTCCAAACCCATAGCAGAAAGCAGTCTACTTTGATAATATGAGATAAATTGAGCCTCAAACTGGGATTCCATGCTTTCTTTAGCCTTCCTATTCTTTTCTTCAATATGAGAATACAACTACTTTATCATTGAAAATCAACTTGCCCAATCTCTTCTGGAAGGGATAAGATGGTGTACAAATGACCTCTCCTAATTATAACTGGAAATATAAAATAGATGATGAACCACTGCCCTGAGAGAGTTTACTTCTTTTAGAACCTGTGTTTGTTTTCTCTTCTAGATCAATGACATATTCGCTTCCTCTCTTTAAATTTTGCTCACTTTGATGAGGAGTTTCAATTTCCACTCCTCTTGTCAAACTAGTTTGTCCTCCATTAGCTAATTTCTCCACCTCTGGTCAAGTTTCATGTATAAAGAGAGCACAAGAATTTTCCATCCACTTGTTTGAAATAATTTGATGTGGATCATATGCCCACTTTTCACCGAACTACAAATTCATACCTTCAAGTGCTTTCTCCACTTCTCCTACAACTTGCCTATTATTTGTAGTGAAAGGTCCCACTATATTTGGAAATTTAAATAAATTCCACTTCTTTGTAGTAGAAAATGTACTTGATCCACATTCAAACTCTTCATGGTGAACTCTAATGAAAATAATCTCATAGGCACAAAATTTGGGAGACTGTAAAGGGAAAATTCTACTCCATATAATCTAATCTTTGAATAATATTCAACCTGAAACCAATCACCTATTTTAACATCTTTACTGAGTTGAAGGAAAAACTGATATTTTTGTAGAAAGTAAGGTGGAGGAGAACTATTTAATATTCAGTAAACAATTGATAGAAAAGAAGTAACAAAGTGCATCAAACCTTGGTTATTTGCAGTATTTCTTACCACATGAGTCCAAAATACTACTAATTTCTTGTTCTTATGAGATTCCATGATATTCAACCCTATCTACATGAATATTTCAACATGAGTGTACAATAAGAGGTAAGCAATAAGAGAATGAAATCTTAAGCAACCAGTGAGGGGAAGATCTGTCAATTGAGAATCAACCATTCTCTCCGAGAAAACAAGTATGTCAAAAATTGTTTCTACATTCATCATCAAACTAAACATTCCTAAAATGACTTTGTCCATTCTATTTGTATGCTCCATTACTAAATTTTTAGCTAGAATTTGTAGGACAAGTCTAACTTCAAAAAAAGTGTCCAAAGGAAAATGAGTAGGCTCCATAGGTAGATGCTTCCCAAAAGACATTAAAAAGAAAGTCAATTGAGCATAAGTAGAAGCAAATAAATATTGAAAAGTAGCAAATAGAGTCTCTTCTAAGAAAGGGGTGTAAGAATTTGCAGATGGAAAACATAAAGCTTGTTGAATTAATAGGGTAGACACTTGAAAAACATTTTCACCTAATGAGTTCATTACAAAACTTTTTTGAGGATACAGGGTGACCAACCAATATATAAATTTTGGGAACAGGTGCGTTTGAGGAATCACGGTAGCTAAAATACCTGATCTGACAATAACATCATATACAAGAGAATCATCTTGGTTAATAAGAATATGCTGGTAAATTTCTATATAATAAATGGATAAAAATGAGTCAAAAATGTCTCTTTTAGTATCCATCAATGGAATATGGAAAGTGGAACCTGTTAAAGAAACGTTCTTCAACATTTTGATAATTTTGGATCTGAATACTTGGTGCAAATACCTAAGTAGTAATGGGTGATACTCACTGGAGTTGCAACCTGTACAATTGAATCCATGGAAGTAGGAGCAGAAGACAATGATGAACATAATGAATAATAGAACAAGATTTATAGTGGAAACGAGGTAATGGGTGGGAAAACAAAATAAATGACAATCATGGGAATTTTGAATTAATGATTTGGTAACAAGATGGATGAGGTGATGGTTTTCATGGACGATAAGGTGCAAAAAGGGTACAATGAATAAAAATGATAGAGGAATGAGAAAAAATAATACACAATGTCACGCTCGCTTGCTGACGTAATACAAGGGCAGACTCCAGTACAAAGGAAACCTAATGGAGTCCCCCCGTACCTAATTTGAACTATTGATTGACAGTCAGATCTTCCTTCAACAAGTCTTTTGCAAAGGGACTCGGTGGACTGACTGTTGGGCATAGAGTGACATCGGGTTTGCCCCATCCAATGGCCCCCGCTCCTATTCCTCATTGTGCTTGAAAACTTTATTGATGTTTAGGCTCCGAATTTATTATTTCTGACTATGGACACACCTATATTTCACTTAATGTTTCATTAATATTTAAGTAATGAAGTTTAATCAACCATTATACATTAATCATTATACATTTTCTCCTAAACACAGATAAAATTAAAATGAGCTACAACATTTGGCTCCTCCTTGGGATATTATTTTAAGTGAAAACACTAAGAACCACAGATTAGAGCCTTCACCTTCAGAATGGAGTCAAAATTATGTCTTGAAACATTACAATGAAGAGATCACCAAATTTTTACAATGATCACACTGGTATATACAAATGAAGAAAGAAAATGAAGTCAATGCTCAAAGTAGTGCTTCAAATACTACCCATTGTCTGGTAGTTGTATGAGTTCACCATCCAAATTTTCCATAATGAAGGTGTTATTGGTTATGACTTCTGTTATTTTAAAAGGACCATAACAAAGGGGATCAAATTTTCCATTTTTTCCTTTCTCTTCTCTCCTCACATCCCATTGTAGGGCCAAATCTCTAGACTGAAAAATAATATCCTTGGCTTTTCGGTGAGATATCAATTTCATTTTCTCTTGGTAATTGATCAAATTCTTGACAACTTTCTCCCTATTTTCATTCAATTCCACCAATTGAATCATCCTTCGTGTGATTGCATTTGATTCATGTTGAGAATCTTTGATAAATGCCACAATAGGTGTTTCTAACTGACATGGAAATAAATCGACTACTCCATATACTAACTCAAAAGGTGATTTCCGAGTTGACCTCGTAGTACTAAATTTCTTTCCTATAAGGAAAACTTTAGCTTTGAATCCTAGTTTTTATGATTCTTTGCAATATTTTTCTTAAGTATCTTTACTAGGGCTTTATTGAAATATTTTTCCAACCCATTACCCTATGGATGATAGGTGGTAGAATGAGACAATACCACATTATATTTCTGGCACAATTCAATCATCTTTGTGTATATGAAAACCTTAGCATTATCTGATACCATCTTTTTAAGACAACCAAACCTGCTAAAAAGATTTTCTTCTAAAAATTTAGTTACCACTGAATCATTAGCTCTCCTCGTTGGCACAACTTCTACCTATTTCGTAAGATAATATGTCCCTCTCAAAATCCATCTATGCTATCCACTATAGGGTAGATTTATCTCCCTTATAAAATAAAAAAACCATTGTCTAAACGGTTCCTCCACAAACACAGGAATCAATGGTAATGGTGTTAGTTTCTTCTTTTCAACAAACATTTGGCATTTCTCACAACTTCTCACAAGTCTATAAAAATATGAACAAAAGAAACTAGCGTTCAATATTTTATGTGTTGTAACCTTCCAACTGTAGTGACCACTGTAGAGGCATCCATGATATTCATTTACAACTTCTATACTTTCGCCTTCAATTAGATAGAGCAATAAAATACCAACTAGATCTATCCAATACAATTACCATCTACTATTACATACTTTTGAGCTTTGACTTGAAAAGCTTTATATTTTGTTCTATCTAAAGTACAAGGATAGCTAATAAAACATATATAGTGAAAAATGTCTTTATACCATTGAGAAGAAAGATACTTGTATTAAATTTTGTTGTCATACTCTTTATTCTTACCTTGTTCTTCTTTTGCCTTGGATTTAACAACTTTATCCAGCAAATTAATTCCCATAACTTGACATGTATATCACATTCCTGAATTATTGCAATCTACTTACCTTTTGTTCCATCGCTATCAATCTGAGTCAACACATCTTTGAAAACAAGATTAGGAACATAAGCAGTAATCTTAGATTGAAGAATATAAACTCTAAAATCATTTATTTCTTTCACTAAATCACAAGATTACTTATCCATAATATTATATTTCATCTCTACATCCCTTAACACCCTGTTGAAGAATGCTACATGTTGCTCCTTGTTTTCTTGATTTATGTGTAGAAGTATTGTTGCATGAGTAAAAGGAGAAGAAAATGAGAATATCTAAAAAATATTATGATAATTAGGACTCACAAACACAATGAGACAGGATTCCTTGATCCTAGTAAAATATTGCCAGGCATTTATTGTCCACCTAACTTCTTTATCCTTTTTCAACATGTCAGTGATTTCCCTAACAATTTCTGCGTAATTTGGGACAAACCTCTAAAAAATTTATCTTACCTAAAAAAATATGAATCTCCATTTTTCTCCTTAGAAGAGGCATATTTTTTATTGCTTCTACTCTTTTTAGTTCTATCATAACCCCTTCTTTATATACAGTATGGCCAAGTAATTTTCCTTCTTTCAAAGAAAAAGGATATTTCTTGGGGTTTTAGGATAATCCATACCATCTACAATTTTCAAAAGTCTACTACAAATGTTTCAAATAATATTCATTTGACTTGGAGATAACTGTAATGTAATCCAAATAAACTACCACAAATTTCTCTTTTTCACATACAAAGGCTATATCCATATCCCACTGGAAAGTAGCACCAACATTCATTAATCCAAAAGGCATCTTAGCATACATGAAATCTCCTTATTAAGTGGTAAATTCTATGTCATTCTGACCTTCTGGTTGCACTGAGATTTGATTATAACTAGAAAAACCTTCAATCATTGATAACCTAGAAGATCTTGTGACATTTTTCAAGTTGTGATCCATTTTAGGAAGAGGATAATTATCCTTTAGTGATGCCCTGTGTAAATTCTGAAAATCAATACACAATCGAATATCCTCATTCTTCTTCCTCATAGGTTCTAAATTAGCCACCCACTTAGAATATCTCAGAAGAACAATTATTTTAGGTTGCAATAGTTTCTTGACTTCTTTCTCAATTGATGGCAGCAATAAAGGATTTATCTGTCGCAACTTTTGCTTATATGGTTTAATCCCTAGCTTCAAAGGAATTTTATGCTAAATGATACTAGTATCATAAGTCTTCAGATCTTTTTAAGACCATGCAAATATTTCAACATGTCTCTTTAGCATATCCAAATACCTCTGTTTGAACTCCTTTGGAGCATATTTCGCCAATCTCACCATCTTTGGCTACTGCTTTGTTCTAAGATAGCAGTCTTCAATATCATCTTTTAAATCTTTTTTCTTTACATTGGCAACAACATTGTTAGCATTAAATAATATTTCCAAGTGTACAAAACCTTTAGATATCACATTACTCTTCAACTGCACTATCAGAATACAACTTCCAGACTCCACCGACTACTAGCTCCTTTCTCTTAATTGCTGAAGGGAGATACACTTCTACGTCTCAAGAAATTTATGGTGATTCTTGTAATATAAAATAGTAAAAGTCTTCCTTTTCGTGACTATAAATAGGATAATTACTTGAACCCTCCTTCGTGAAAGTTTTTACAAAATGGGTCTTTCAATACAATCTCCTTTCTTCTCCACCAAAAACTAGAATAATAGCATAAGTAAAATTGCATTTAAGAACTCATCCCAATTTGGCTCGCCAATATATCGAGATAAACATTCCAAAACATGTTGTAATATCTGCAACAAGCATGTCCATTACAACACTCCTAGCAGGAATTTGAGCCAATGACAACATGAAATCATTAATCAATCCTATACATTAGACCTTTTTTGAATCAAAATAATACATGTCCTTATAGGGATTTGTAATTTGCAATTTTAATTTCTTGATAAATGAATGTGGCATTAGATTATCAGATGCTTCTGAATCTAACATACAATTATCAAGTATGAAAGTATGCATAAGAAAATAAATATAGAAAGGAGGTGTAGAAGTATATTTCTCCTCAACATGTGGACCAAACATCACTACTAGCCTTTCCTCCTGCAAATTAACTGCATCTACTAAATCATTATATTGAGAGAGATTTATAAAGTTAGAAACCTATTTATTATACATAGGAGTCCTCACTAGGTTTGTTAAAGGAATTGGAACTTTAAGATTTTCTAATTATTTTAATAAATTAAAAGAATGACTTTTTTTCACTATTTTCAATTGTTTTCCCTCATTTAAGTTCTCACTTGGGACCTTCTAAGAACTACCAATAGGTTGTTGAACAAATTTGTGCAACACCCCTGAATCTTGCTTGTTAGAAATTTATCCCTGCTAAACTATAACTTTTGGGACTGAATTGACTTTCCTATTTCCTTTATCAACTTGTCTTAGAGATTTTTTCTGCACTATGTGATATGTTTTCTTCTCCACATTGTTTGGGGTCTTGATCTCTTTCTAGATCCAGGATCATAATTTTTATGCAACTCTGCTTGCATAAAATCTATAAAATTCTTATAATATTCTTCAATTTCTTCATCATCCAAAGAGACTTGAAAATCCAAATTAGAATCTTCCCTTATGAATCCTCTTTCTTCATCATACAATTTAGAAATTTGATTTTCCTATTATTCTTCCAATGCTCCTCTAGTTGATATTTTATGTGCATATGTGGTTGTATTTAATCTTGTTCCTTTCTTTCCCTTTGCATAATTTGTAGTGGTTGCCTCCTAAATTGAAGAATAAAATTTATTTTTTGACCCTACTAAATCTTTCTTGGTGTATTTTTGCTTTCCAATTCCATTTTCACCAATTTATTATACATATTTGTAATGACCTTGGTCATTTCATCCATCTTGTGTTCATGAGAACCTTTTGGCAGACTAGTAGCCTTCACTTCTTCTTTCCCTTTTCCCTTGTCTTCAACTTGTTCCTTCGGTTTAATTTTCCATGCAATAGATATATTTTCTTCCATCTTCAGTGCATCAATTTGGATTTCATCTAAAGTAGTAGATCGCATGTCCCTCAAGGTGAAACCAAAGCCAGAATCAAATGCCCATGCCAACACCGTTTTTTCTCCTATATGTGGTGGCTTTATCTTAGCTGGAAAGCTATTATACCACTTATTAAATATTTTAATGAATTCACTTACATTCTCTTTTGATTTTTTTTAATTGAGTTGAATTTGGTTGGTAAATAACCATGATCTTTCTTTTCACCCTTTCTCTATGCACCCTATCTCTATGTAAAAACATTCTCTAATTCCTCCCAAGTATTTATAGAATTAGTAGGAAGTGTTTTGTACCAATTTCTTGCTTCCCCATCAAGTGGTTGAACAAATAGTCTCATCACTACATCCAGATACTCAACATTTAAATTATCATCAAATGCACAAAAAGAAGCAATATGTTTTTATGTTGTTACTTCATCTTCCATTGTAAACCTAGGAAATCACATTAGATAACCTTGGGCAATAAAATTCATTGGTTGAGGATGATTTAAAGGTGCATATATATTCAAAACAAAATTTTCGATAACCCTATTTGAATCTGAGAGGGGAACAAAGGAACTTCCTACCTGAAACAAAAATGATTGAGGTGGGATAACAAAAATAGGAATTGGCTAAGTGACACTAGAAATGGTTTGATTTGGAACTGAAAAATCAGCTGTATTATTCTCTTCAATTTTTGGAAAAGGAAAGGACACTGACTCAAATGATTCTCCTTCTAATGTGGTTTCTGAAAAAATGTTCTGAGAGGAAGACAAACTTTCTTGAGAAAAATCAACATTTTTCAAAAATTACTCTGAATGAAAGGTCTTAAAGAATTGTGGAGCAGAACTAGAACCAAAATTAGACAAAGTAGGGCTTGGAGTTATTGGGTATTTTATCTTCCAAACTCTTTGAGAATTTATTTATGTGGATCAGAGAGAATAGGAGCTTTCTATTGCGAGGTATCAGACTTCCTGTGGAGTATTTTCAGAACTAGGACTATTTTCTTGGTGAGGGACTCAACCTAGGCACTTTATTTTATCACGAGACAAAGAAATGACTACAAAGAGAAAACTTAGGGAAAAATAGCTTTGTATCTGTTCTCCCTGGCAACAGTGCCAAAGAGTATGGGACCTTAGGAGATAGTTCCTCGTTGTGGGGGAACCAGTGCCTGAGACATTTTGAGAATGGATAAAAAGATTAAGGTTAATGGCTGGAAGTATAGGCCATGAGGACTTGTAACTAGAAGTTCTAGTTTTGAAACCCCAACCTTCCAAATCAGAATTGCTAGAGAGTCTATGAGAGTTTCAGGGTGGAGGTGTAAAGCAGAAAATTGAAGAGACAAAGTTTTGGCATAAGTAATAAAGAATCTACACTTTAACTCTGTAGAAACAATATTGTAATATTGAGAAATATATAATGAAATTACTGGATGTGGAGTAGTTCATTAAGGTATTCAAGATTAATTTTAATGAGTACAATTAACTAAATTCATAAAATACTAAACCAAAGAACTAGTTGCATCTTACATTGTCCAAGGGAGGAAAATACATAAATTTAAATGTTGAAACTCAATAAAAAAACAATCATTACAACTTCCCAATGCTGGAATCAAACTGCAAAATGTTATTTAGGCTTCAAAAATATTTTTTATTACAATAATCAGTCATGAAGACTGAACTCCAAACCCTTTCCATGTCTCCTTTCTCTCTTTTATTATATTCCTTTCTCAAACTATCCAAGAATTTGTTATAAAACGGTGTTTGAAACGATTATACAATTGTCCAATTTTGTGTTACAAAAATATGATATAATAAATTTCATAATATTTAAAGGCAAGAAAATAAAGGGTTGGATCTTTTAATGTGTATAAATTTCATAATTAGCAAGCCCCTTTTTAACTCTATGAATTCAATAACATGAACATGTAATTGACTTTTCCATAGAGCAAATTTAAATGGGGCCTAGGCTTTTTCCTTGAAACACATCACTAAGAAAAAATGTAAAAAAATTACAAGGGCACTTGAGAAGTTTCCATAATAGAGAACTAGTGTTGTTGTAATTATTAATATTCATCGATCTGTAGATGAATGGTTTCAGCCAAACCACTCCCAGAGGCACTCTCTTCATTAAAATTCATGCATGTTTTTGTGTTGGAACTTTTTTGGATCGAGGAAAAATTTATATGGACCATCAATGTAAAATGACAAAGTATCAGTATCTAAAGACATCCAAATGGAGGGAATTATGAAATCAAGTTGTGAAGTCATCTTGCTTGAATTTCAGATACCCCTCCTCAACTTCCTAGTGAAAGGCTTGTAAGCTAAAATGCTCTACAGTTGGCGTCATAAAAACTGTCGTATCCTCTATATAAGATATATATATCATATCCAGTGGAATGGTAGACTTGTTTCTCTTACCTTCACCTTCTACGAGAGTGTCAGCTTCTACAACTAGCTTAAACCTACATCTAATATAATCCTTTCCACCTTTCTCTCTCCATGCTTCTAGCCTACCCCATGTATGCCAGGTGTTGGCTTAAGGCGACCTGACCCAGGTTCAATGTTATTCACGGCAACAAACAAAACCCTAACTATTGGCCCTTTCATCAACAACCTGCATAGCATAGACTGCAATCTCACCCAAAGCAGTATTAGGGGATGTTAGAACCAGGTTTTTTCATCCATCGATATGTGATCTGTGGTTTCTAAGTCTACACAAATTCAGATCTGTCATCGCTTAGATCAGCAGTCTTCTAGAGCCTGTCATTGTATTCAAGTCAAAATGGCTTCTAGACCTTCACTGGGGTTTATGATCAGTCTTTGCAGACTTTAACTAGACAATTTATCTAATTCCACGCATCAATCAATAAGCCTAGATAAGATTTCTCACATATCTATTCAATTCGTCAGAAAGCATAGAAGAATTAACTATTATCTCCACAAAAGAGGTTAACTACTTAAATCATGCATTAATAATATAGATTCAGTGACTTCACACAACATTCATTCATTATTTCATGAAAGCATATCATTAAGTGACATAATATAACATAAACAGATTCAACAGGAGTACACAACAATTATTCAAAAGTTGTCTTTATTGATCTTCAATGTTCAAGTTACAGACTCTTCTACACTGCACACTTAGCTACAGGGATCCGCACACTCAGCTATAGACTTTACCCAGGCCTCCTGTGCACTCATCAGCAGGAGCCATCCTACCTTAGCACTTGCCCAAGACAACAAAAACCTTTCAACATACCCAATTCTCTATCAACGTTATCTTTAAGACTTGTTATGACACAACTATTTATAGCTTTCCTTCATACAATGCCATGGTCTGTGGACCATGCGATAATCTTAAAACCGACTAAAAACAAGGGCTAAGATGCTTTTGACTCCTATCTGCGTGCTCTGCATCCACATATTGTTGGGTCTTTACATTATTTTTACAAAAACGTTTACAAAATTGGGTTAAATTAACCCCAAAACTAATCCTAGGGACCTTGTCCAAACAGGCCCCCAATACAAAGATCATGACTTGCCCTCAAGTCACCTAGTTTGCATCGTGGCAAGCTCAACCTGCATCACTGCAACTTCAACAGTGCTTTGCACCACTGCCTGCTATACTTCTTCGACCAATTTCTTTGTTGTCGGCCCCTCCACTATGAGGTGCATGGTCCTCTGCGTCTGTTGTAGTCCCTTGAGATTATCTTCAATTCACATAGTAAGCTAACAAGCTACCTCTAGCTACGACTGCAATCTAGTCTTCAACAAGGCCTCTTTCCTCTGCAAGTCCTCCACTTGTCTTAGTAGTTGCTTGCCCTCTTGTAACTTGACCAGGAAATGTGCTGGTGCCAAAGTGCACACATTCACTTGGACCTCATCATACTATCGTTGTGTTTTTCTAACATCTGTGTTACACAGTAAATTGTCATTGTCTCCTTGTCAGTCTCCCTACTGTGTCATGAAATCAATCCATCATGCTCATGCTCTCTGAAATGGCCAAAAAACCCTATTTGCCTAAGTTTATTGGATCATCGCGACTGTTATTAAAATAACCGCGCTGACTGGCGGATGACAGTGTAACTGGTGCGCTGCCAGCACAGAAGCACATGCGTTTTCCGCGCTAGTCAAATTTCATAAACAGCGCACCCTCCGCTTGGATTATATCGCGCTGACCAGACCTCTTCTGTAATTGAGATGCGATGCCAGCGTGCCAGCCCAGTTATACACCCACGCTGATCCTGTTTGGGCGAGTTTGTTCTAACAGCCAGCCTTCCAGATGACTCCAGACCTGGTTGTTGGCTTTGTAAAGGTCGCCCTCCCTTCTATGGCATGTCTGTTCGTCATATGAGCCACCTTTCTTGGAGATAAGCTTATCCTTCCACCATCCATGGAGACTCCTTCTCCTATATAAGCCTCCACCATTGCCATGAGCAGCTAGTTTTTGACATATAGCTTTGGACATAGAGGAATTCATAGTGCTTTAGTGCTGCTCTTAATAGGCAGTTGGTGTGTTGTGTGTGGATTGCTAGAGAGCTTAAGGAAAGTTGTGAAGTCTTGTTGCCTTGTGTGAGAGAGTTGTTTGTCATTGGGAGATCTATCTCCAAGGGTGAATGCTTATGAGACTTGCTGGCTGGACCCTCTTGAGAAGGACTCAGCGTTAGAACATTGGTTGTACCTTTCTCAGTTTTTGATTAATAAAATATAGATGACTACTGTTATGGTTCCATTCTCATTTGTATTATAATGGTTAATGTGAATTACATCCTTTCTGACTGATGTATAGTTGCTTTTACTAGATTTCACGCTTGTGTTTGTTCCCTCTTTGCATGTGCAGGTGTCCATTCGCGAGGATAGTGGAGGATCATGACCAACCAGAGCGAAGGAGTGAGAACGACATCTCTTCATCAAACGAATAGCGTTGGAATCCAAGAAGGTGCTCATTACCCACTTGTTAATTGCAACTAGGAACTTGCAGAGTAGCATTGATTGATTATTGCTAGACCCCTTCTGGGCTAGTAGGGATTGCCTCTATCCGTAGAGGGGATTTACCTCTCCAACACTCGCCAAGTAGCTTTTCTGGGTTAAGCCATGGCTCCGGAGATAACGTCAAATAACATGAAGAATTGATATCTAAATTACCTAATTGCAAATGAAAGTAAAATCAAGTCACTTCACTTATAATCTGATAGCTCGCCAAGTAGCTTTTCGGGGTTAAGCCATGGCTCCAAAGATAACGTCAAATAACATGAAGAACTTGATATCTAATTGCAGAAACGAAAGTAAAATCAAATCACTTCACTTATAAACTGATAGCTCGCCAAGTAGCTTTTCGGGGTTAAGCCATGGCTCTGGAGATAACATCAAATAACATGAAGAATTTGATATCTAAACTACCTACTTGCAAAAATTAAAGTAAAATCAAATCACTTCACTTATAATCCGATAGCTCGCCAAGTAGCTTTTTGGGGTTAAGCCATGGCTCCGAAGATAACGCCAAATAACATGAAGAATTTGATATCTAAACTATCTAACAGCAGCAAATAGACTGAAATTAAAGCATAACTAAAACTGAAAAGCTAAAAAAACAAAGTCAGCAGAGAGGCCAATCTCATGTCACTATTTGATGCAAAAATTATATGAAAAAGCTTGAGCATGACCTATCCTGAAACACACTAATCAGTGTTAGCAAAAGTATGCAATGCTGGAAAACCATGTACAAGAATGAAAGATTAACACCATGAATGGATTACGAAACATATACAACTAAACAAGCTATGGAATATATACAATGGAAATAAGAAAATGATGTGTAAAAACTTTACAGAAATGAAAAACAACACCTTAGCCAGTTGGGGCCCTCTACACGGCCTTGGTTAATACGCTGTCAATCCAAAATTACGCTCAAACAGTCATAAGAAATAGAGTATTTATCTTGCAAAACAGAGGAAATGTATTCTTGTTACAACAGCAGGACTAATGCTACAGCAACAGCATAAAAACTAACAGCAAGACTAACTACTTGCGTTTTCAAAATGCATTATTTATAGAGGAAATTGTATAACTGTTTCTCCATGAGAAATCTTCAGTAGAGGACACGTAAAAAGACAGAACCCGTGAGCTTAGCGTCTTGGTTGCCATGATCATTCAATCTACAAAAGGTGGATGTTGGATTTGCGTTGTGGAGATGGTTTGCAGCTATCAAGAGGGATCCATAGATCTAGGAATGGTCTCGAACCTTTCATGTGTTGAAAACAGAGGCCTATTTGTTGTAGGACTCCTTGTTTGACTATCCTTTGACCAAGGCTTTCCTTTACAAATTTGACTGAAGAGATAGGACCTTGTCCATGTCCAGATCATTCCTGAACTGCCCACATGCCTCGTTTTACTTGCCGACACCTGTAACCTATAGATCAATAAAAATAGCTGCGGAATCGCGAGTCAGCTACGGAAAGTGGATACATTCCACAGTTGATGAGAAAAATCTAAGTCAAATAGAAAACACAAAAATATAGTTAGAAAACCACTTAAATTCACTCCTAGAATCAATATGTAATGATCTTTGATAGCTTATGAGGTGTTGGTGTGGGAAAAATGTCTAGGAAAGTATATAGAAGAGAGGTAGTTTTAGGGATCAACAATTACTACCTTCATCGTTAGGTATTTCGTGAGTAGTTGTGTGATCTGTCTTGGTCTGTGGCCGTTAGATCTAGAGAGGGCAGATCAACGGCCACCTTTTGGTATGCAGGTTGGTGGGGCCGACAGAATAAAACCACTAATGGTTTACCACCTTCATTGGGCACCTTCCAAACCAAAGACATTTTTAAAGAAAAGCTAGCGGTTCCACTCAAGAATCAACACATGGCAAAGGATCGATAAAGCAAACCGCCTTCATCGTGCAATATTTAGTGGGCTTTTTAAGCCGCGTGATATGGACTCCAACCATTGGATCAAAAGGAACAGATCAACGGTCAGCGTTGATCGTGCAACTTTAAGGTTTTTTGTGTGCAGGTGTGTGGTTCGATTTGATCTGTGGCCGTCAAATCGGGAGAGGGAAGATCAACAGCCACCTTTTGGTGCACATGTTGGTGGGGCCAAACAGATAAAACCACTAATGGTTTCCCACCTTCATCGGGCGCCTTCCAAACCAAAGATGGTTTTAAGGAAAAGCCAGTGATTCCATTCAGGAAGTAACACGTGGTGGAGGACTGAAAAAGCAAACCGCCTTCATCACAAGGTATTCAGTGGGCTTCTTAGGTCACGCGATATGGACTCCAGTTGTTGGATCAAGGAAAGAAGATCAACGGTCAGTGTTAATCGGGAAACTTTAGGGTGTCTTGGTGACTTTGCCCCTACGTGGGTCATTTCTTGACTTTCAGATTGTTTTGGGGAGCAGATCTCGGATCCACTGGCCCATTCTTGGTTCTAGGGTAGTCTAGGCCCTGTCTCTATCTAATTTTTGGAGGTTTTTGTTGGGTACATTGGGTTTTTTTTCACTCCCCTTTGAGGAATTTTGTGCCTCTAGGCATCTGTTGTAACATGTGTAAAATATATATATTTTAACTAATTAATAAAAAGACCGTCTCTTTGCTTAAGCAAAAAAAAATTACTACTTCATGTTGAAATGATATATATATATATATATATATATATATATATATATATATATATATAATTGAACAATAAGGAAAATTTTCATATATATTCTACTTATCACCGTGTTTATGAATTTTTTCTTTTATTATCCATTCTAACAATTAAAAGAAAAAGAATGTTTCCAATTACTAGTATATATGCATGCATGTATAACTTATTTTTTTAAACTACAACTTCGTACAGGATATAGAGGATTAAACACTAAAGGGAATGAGTTCTCTCCCCCTTTTTTTTGTTTTCAATGACTCATAGATTTTCCATCATACCAAAAGTTTAGTATGCACATCAATTTCCATTTGCAAAGGAATTTGAGGAGAATGAAAATTGTTGGACATATAGCCAACTAGAAATTAAAGAATTAGAGTCAATGTCAGTGGGTTAGAAACCAATATATATACATATTAACCATGGATCTAGCCTAAGCGTTTCGAGGGATCAAATATTTTGACGTGCAAACTTCTTTTAGAGTGCAAAGTTTGAAAAAATATTTGCAGCTCAAGAGATTTGGTTCCCTTTTCCACATTTTTGAATGTATAAATGGATTCAATGTCTTGAGAATCTGCTTGGTCACTTGGATTGTATAGGCGAATCAGCTTAAATTTGCAATTCCATCGAAATATTTATTGGATTTCATTCAAAGTTATCAAAAAATATAACTAAAAAGGGACCAAAATGTAGAATAGTGACACTACTTAATTTTTTTGATCGTAAGATTTATTTTTATTAATTATTTTATATAATATATACATAGTTTTTTTAACCATTTGAGTGTGCGTGCGTGTGAGTGTGTGTGTATGTGTGTGAGTGTGTGTGTGTGTGTAATTTGGTTCATGAACACTGATGATTGGTGGCCACTCTGTCGACAGAATATTTGTACCAGGTAGATCCACCTAAAGGAATCACTTCCTTCCGACTCAACCATGGAGCCTACCCTAAAGGCGTCTAAATAATTAAACCAGTGAACTCTCAATAGAGAAGGTGCTTTAACAAGGGGGACTCGACCAACTACTTTAACCCTCAAGGTTTTTTTTAACCATATATATATAAAAACATTTTTCTTAATATTAGCATTGAAATATTTTATTTTATAACCGAAATCAAATTTTTTTATCTTTAAAAATATTTTTTTAATTATGTTTTTTGTTTTATTTGAAGAATTTAATGAATTATACATCTCACTTTTATTGTTTTTATTAGAAATTGTAACAACCGTGGGTTAATATTCCATGTAAATAAACCAAAATAAGGACATGGGATATGTATTCCAAGATGAATGAGGAGAAAATCATTACATTAGGATCTGCTTGAAAAACATTACATTGGGATCCACTTGTGGTTAATTATTTATTGTCTATGGAAATTTGCATTGGGATTGACAAGAGGAAAAAGGCAATAAATGGAAAATTATTTATTACAATATAGCAAGGACATGTGGAAAGGTGAAAAATAAATAAAGAAAATGAAATAAAATCCACTTCAGCGGGTGGGCAAGAGGAAGAGACAAGAAAAGGAGAAAATAGTAAAAGAATATGCATGCAAGGGAAAATGAAGAAAAAGAAAATGAAATTGGAGAGAAATCATTCTAGCATTCTCTTGGAAGAAAACGGAGAGAAGAGAACACTACATCAAGAAAAGAGAGCACTTGGATAGCACTTGGACACAAGGAGGAACAAGAAAGTAAACCAAGGAGTGCAAGAGGAAGATGGGAGAAGCAGCCAACAAGAGTATGTTTTGTAGATAATAGTGTGCATATGTGATTTATCATGTTGAGATTTGAATGCATGATTCATGCATTGGATTATTGGTCATTTCTTATCATTTGCATGGATAGTTTATAGGATTTCTAGTGATATATTTCCTTGCCTATGTCATTTCCTGGATATCCATGATGTAGTGGGTTCCCTGGTTGGTTAAGCTTTGGATTGTCGGTAGATTTTGGGTCGTAGTTAAGGTGGTATCAAGATCCCAAATGTTGAGGGTGGAGATGGTTTTCTTTGGGAATCTCTTGATAGGTGGGTGGAGATAGGAAAATTCTTCTAGGCATGGTGAACAAATTTTGAGGTATCCAAGCTTGTATTGGTTTGGTGATCTCTCGACCAGTTTAGGTGAGATCGTTGTGGCTTGAGGGTGGGGGGGGTTTAACCTTTGGATTCCCTATTTGGTTATGTTTTGGTTTATCCCATGTGATTCCACATTCATGCTTGGAATATGGAACGGTGGTGACTAGCTGGAAGAAATATTTTGTTCAGCCCAATCTATGGTCGATTGGCATGTGGAAGTCCCTGACTTGGTTGACACTATGCATATGTTATTATGTGTTACTCCTTATTGAGGTCAATGAGGAGAATTTCTAATTTAATGTGTGATTATATGGTTGGTTTTTCATGGCTTCATTCTCGTTAAATGTTGGTTACACGCATGGTATGTTTCTTATTATATGACGTTCTCTTGTTATTAATCTTGTTCATGGTTTGATAAGTTATTAAGCCGTTTATATGGATGCATGAGATAATAAGTGTTTGTTGCATCTAACTTGAGAGGGAAGTAAGTCTTCTTGATGAAAATTTGATGAAACTAATATAGAAAGTGAACAATTATGCATTCATGACCTACATGTACCATGTTTACCAAGCGTTTGTATAAATGATTCATATGTGTTGGGCAAGCTTGGGCAAGATCTAATCCTAATAATAGGATATGCCAACTTGTAATTATCATTAACATAGTTCTATAAATTTGATTCAAATTGGATCATTATATTTTTTTCATCCATCTCTATCCATTTGGAGTGGAAAAAGTGGAGGAATTAGCTCATGGGATCGTTTTTACGGCAGGACCCAGTTTGGCAAAACAGGGTCTTAAACCTTTCCGAAGCATTTTAAGGCATCAAACAACAATTTTTTTGGGGTAAAACTTTGTTTATTTAATGTAGAACATTTTCATTATGCTTTACATATATATACCTTTTCAACGGTGCAAGAATCACATCAATCAAAGTTTGTATGCAAAAGTTATGTCACTCAGAAGTTGACCTTCTTGTTTTCACACCTATAGTTTAGAAGGATGTCACATCAACCCCCATTATTCATGGAAACTAGGCTAGACACGTGTTTTTGATGTAAAAGACTCTAGAAGAGGCTATTTTGTAACCCTAATTAAGAGTTGATATAGTCAAACTTAACCACTAGTATGCTATCAGGGCGTGTTATAACCGGGTCACTAGGAGGAAGAGGCATTCCATTCTTTCGAGATAATTTTATTCCATAGCTGAGCAAAGATAGCCAGGAGAGATAGGATGTAGAGCACGCAAAGAGAATATGTGCACTATAGTAGCCCATGGGCCACAGGCATTAATTCTTTATACCTGCATCCATATTTCTAGACAGAGAAAGAGAGCGAAGCAGCCTCACCATCCAGTTGGGTTTTCTCCCGAAAGGGTTTCCTAGAGAGCATATCTTGTTTCTTATGGTGTGTGAGCTTATTTTGTTGTTCTCTACTTTTCTACATAATTTCCATTCACGTGCATGCACTAATTATAATAAAATCTACAGATCTAGAAATTAAATAAAACTGTAATAGTGTAAAATTTGAGTATCTTAATATATTATTATCAGATATGTTGTGACAAATTGTCTAGTGGAACATCCATGGAATTTTACAGATCAAAATTTTTGGAATGATCTGGGCATTTGGCTTGTAGACTAGCACTAAAAATTTGGAATAGGGTTTGTTGTTGCACCCTCAATTCATGGAATTTTCGGCCATAGTTGCACTAAAGGAAGGTTATTCGTGCGGTTGGAGCCCTCTAGCTGCACTTGAAAGCCTACATGCATGTGGCTGGGTAGTAAAGCTAGGTTGAGGAGTGGCCTATGCTCAGGGAAAGTGATCACCAGGGAAAGATTGATCGATGTTAGTGTGATCATGTTTCCTTGGGTTTTGTAGAAGGTTTTGGTCAAAGTGGACCCCATTTCCATAACTAGATCTTGGATTTTGGGTCATGCATAGTAACTCTCAGCTCATGTTTACCCTAGTGAACTTGTAAAAGTGGTTAAATGTGGGGTGGGGTGTTATGGAACTAATTGAACTTTTTTACTTTCATTTACTCTTTTTTTTTGCATTCAAAAATTTTATTATGGTCAACTATTATCTCTCTCTCTCTCTCTCTCTCTCTCTCTCTCTCTCTCTCTCTCTCTCTCTCTATATATATATATATGAAATTGGTCATGAAAATAGATTATTCATATAGGTATTCAAATATTTTATTTTATTTAGAAGTATTTTTGAAAGTAAAAGAGGTATACAACACTGTTCATAGTCAAAAGAAAAAATAATATATAATTTTATTTTTTTTTTACTTTATTTACTTTATCTCTATAAAGTAAATATATAATAGGTACTTCACATGGATATATAAATATTTATTTATGGTTGTGTGTAAATGAAATATTTTTACCAAATCTCCTACACACTAAACACGTTTATTCCCTTTTTTATTATAGCCAACATTATTTGTAATTTATATAATATTTTATTTTTATTTTAAAAGGGGCACATGTCAATTCCACATTGAACACAGATAAAATCACACATCACCCTCATACTGGGCATGTAAATTGAACCTCTCAATGAAACTAAATAATTACGATTGATGTTACTGAGTTCTCTTATAATGTTTTTGTTTTGACGTCATGCAAACATCATGCCATCACAACCCACAAGTTTGAGAGATGTCAATAAATCTGTGTTTGCTAAGGCATTTGAAGAGCATGAAAACCATGAAATACAAAGCCAAATAAAAATTGAAGAAAGAGAATTAGTCTTGATATAATAGCTAGTCTCTTTGGTTGATCTCTGCATGAATAGTCTCTTTGGTTGATCTTTACATGAATACAACATTGGATATATTTTCGTCTACCCTTTATATTTCTACTTACACACTTATATTTATTTATTTATAATCTTCTCTTATGCTTGGAAATAAGGTAGAGTTGGTGAAGCCTATTATGAAAGAGGTGGATCAAATTAGATGAACCGTTAACAATTATTTTATTTGATATTAGAGTTCCATGGTATATGGTGAAGTAACTTCTATCCTTATTCTACGTATTCACCTACCTATCTTTATATGCATGGTAAAAAATTAATTTAATTGAACATCAGCTTGCACATATTCTTATGCATGTTGGGACCTTAATTTAATTAATTCAATTGGATTTATAATTGGAATCTATTCATTTTCTTCATATGGCCTACTTACATGTCTTCTTTTGCATGTTAAGAACTTACTTTATTCGAATATCTCCAATCCTCCTCTCAATAGGAACTTAATTTAATTCATTTTCAATGTATTATATTTTTTATAAGAATATCACAAAGAGGGATTTGAGAAATTGTGATTTGCTTAATGTGATTTTTTTGGTTGTAAATCATATTAGGTGTGGGTTGTTTAGTTTTCATTGAAATCTTTTTAAAACTTTGAAATGTAAATTTAACATCAAGTAACCTTAAAAAAAATTGTTGTAATCTCAAAGTATACCATTGACACAACTTCATTTAAGTTTTAGTTCAATAATTATAAAGGAAATGATGTCATGAAGAATGTTGGCAGTTATGGAGAAATATTTAGTAACATCACGATGAGCTTGATTTAAGATAATTAATTTGATAGTTTATAAATAATCTTAAAAGAAATGATATTAAGACCATTTTTTGCCATTGTGAAATTTTATAAACTTATAAAAATTAATTTTATATTTTCAATTTCAATAGTGATTTGGTTATTTCATATAAACATTTTTAATTTTACTTAACAAATATATAAACTTTTAAAATGGACTTTAAAAAAAATAGTAATAGTATGTTTTAATTACGCCAATAGGCATGTCTATTTTGGAATAGGGATTCTACAATTTTAATTTAATTATCAATAATTATTAGGTGGATGGTAAAGATTTAATCTCCATATAATATACTATAATATCCTTAGTTGTATTCACAAATCAAAGGTTTATATTTATCTTAAAATTAGCTATGTCCTTTCTACCCATTTAAATAAATTTGTTAATTAAAAAATGTCATATGAACAAGTGTTATATGAAATTAATCATAGTTTTTGGACATGGAATATTGATAAGCTATGGTATTATAACAATGTGTAGTTATAGATTAAGAATCTCTCCATGGTAAATTAGAGTATGTTTATATCTTTAATTCATATATTAATAATTTTTTATAATTAGTAATAAAAATAATAATATTAATAATTTAAATAAATGCATAACTTTCCCATATCGGGGTGACAACATAGCGAAGCGTGCAAGGGGGGAGGGGGGATAGGCCCTCCATCATCACCCCACTCTTTTGAGGGGGGAGGTGGGTCCATCCTTACCTCCACCTGGTGTTTGACATTAAAATCGCAAGCAATGATGCTACATGAATCCTCCAACAAATTATTCAACATGTTACAGGAAGAGGTTTTCCATTATGGTGACCTTCATGGTGAGTGACTCTACTTTTTGCATGCTTCATGTTGGGTTGAAGTTGCAACTAGGGTAACTTTCCACCCTACTCCTACTATCCACACTACTCTATGTTGTCTTTGTGTTGAAGAAAGGGTAAGTTCTAGTTCATCTTGACCAAGCCTACCTCAAGATCAAATTTGTTGACAACATTAACATCACCTCTTAGATGAAGGGTCCAATTTAGTTCTCTCACGGCGTGATGGACTCTCAACTGGTTAAAGGAGGAGGCTCTCTACTTCAATTTTCACTCAACCAAAACTGTGGTCAAATTTAAGTACTCCTCCATTTAATTTATCTTATTATTTTCTTTAGATATCAATGGTTTGTTAATCAGTGATTTTGGCAGGGATAAATGCATTAATACTCTTATGGGTTTAAGTAATTTTGTTTTTTCTTCTCACCTTATCATCTTTCACATGCTGTTTACATCTCCTTTAAGTTCTTTTCAGCTTAGGCACTTTTAGTACTCTGGCCTCATCACTATTTTGTTCTTATTATTGAAGACCATCTACTTTTTGAGCCCTTCTATTTTTCACCAAAATCCGCACATTTGGATATGCTCTTTTACTGTATGTGATTTATGTATACCCTTGTGTTGTGTTATTCAACAACCCCCCATTTATTAATAGTAGTAGTTAATATTACATTAATAAATAGGGACCCTTTAAAAAATCCTTCCAAAAATAAACTTAGCATTTAGGCATTTTTCTTATTAATTTTGGAATAAATAAAGATATCAATCAAACCCCTTTTTTCAAAAGAACTACTAAATGCTTGCCTTCCCGCATATCGCATGATTAAGCATCATCAAAAACCTTGCTAACCCACCAAATCTAGTGAAAAACAATTAAAAGAGGACTCGATGCTTTATACCTTGAAACTATCATATTTTTTATATAAACTAGGTCCTAAATCTTTTCTTGTCAAAGCCAAGTCTCGCATCGCGTATCACTATTTATCAAGAGCGCGCATTAAAAGGTTATCTCCAAACAAGCGAATTGTGAAACTGCGATGGCATCGTAACCTTTTCGCATCGCATTTCAAGCATTTAAAATAACACCACAAACTTAACATCAAATGACATTGCAAAATGAGATCAAAACCTGGACCCACTCCTTCAATACATTACGAACAAATGTGTAGGTCCGTTGCTTGTTAAAAAAGGTCTTTACATAGAAAAACATGACAAGTAACTATGATTTGAGACAATAAACAAGCAACTCGCATCTCGCATCTCGTAGAAATGCAAGGGAGGGTAAGAAAAGCAAAAAGGAATAATGCGATATTGTGATATGTGATATTGCTTTGCAAATCACAAAATCACCAGTATCGCAATTCAAAGGGTTTCCACCCTAGAAGTTGTCTTTCTGACTTACGATGCAGACATTATGAGCATTAAAGCTAAGAGATAACGAAGCATTAGTGGGAATTTAGTAAGAGTTAACTACATTTATGTGTGAAAATTCATTTAACGTGATATGATATCTTCTTACGTGTGCTTGAATAAAACTCCTTTTATCACCTCTGCAAGTTATCTGCATTATTCCATTTCATGTTCATTATCATCTTTGTGCATTTGATAGCTGTTGCACTTCACTTTTAGGGAAAATCCATAGATAAAATCATTGGGATAAATGGTGAAGAAACGCAAGGCAGTCGTCTCTGAGAAATTAGAAATGACTCCTCTTTTTACAGATACTACATGCAGCAGAGAGGGAGGAACCTCTACCTGGGAAGCCATGTATAATATATTGGAGGAAGAGCAACCAAGGATTCTAGAAATAAATGTCACAGTTGACGAATGTGATTCCTCAGATACTTCCATGTTTGAGACAACATGCTCATTTTTGCATCGCATAGTTGCACATCCGAAGATAATCCCTTATATAGACATGGTTAAATGGGTTATTGATGAAGCCAACCTCTCAAACAGAGGATTCAAGACCAGAAGCCAAGAGATTATGGGATCTTTTACACAAGACAACTTGTGGCTTATGTACCACCTACCAAAGCCACAAGTCATCTACAACAAGTAATTTGTCAAGAAGTTTTCCAAAGAGAATGAGGACCCAGCAGACTGCACCCAGACCTAGTCAAATAATGAGGGCAAAATCAAAAAAGACAAGAATGGTATGTATTCTACTATGTCTATTTGTCCCCTTCATAGTTTTGCACTGGCCATGCTATGTAGACTATTTGGAAAACCTGATAGCACTAAATTTTCACCAGAATTATTGTCATTAATAGATGCAGCCGTAAATGCAACTATAATGAATTGGGCACAAATTTTGTCTGATAATTTAGCAAGAACAATAATGGAGTATAGAAGGAAAATAAGTGTTGCTTCGAGGGTTTACCCGCCATTTTTTATGAGCACTTATGTAATGGATGAAATTTGTTTTGGTTCGAAATTTCTTGTCATGGGATGGAACTGGACTATCCAAAATCCACTTCCCATTCACATATACCATAAAGGCATGTGATAATCTTATTTTCAACCACATTTTTACAAAATTTGTCATGGAGTCATGCTCCCTATACGAAAACGACTTTATAACCAAGATTCCCCCAGGTTTTCCAAAGAAGCTGAGGTAGATATTCTCCCAGTGGCCAAATGGTTTGGGGAGGAAACATTCATGTATATCAGGGTATTTGGCAGCATTACCTCCCCCCATGTCCTCCCATACTATGTTCCAGACAAATTGGTGGCTAAAGAGATAGCGTATCAAACAGCTAGTGAGGGAGTGATGAGCAAAACATTAAAAGAAGAAAAAAATGCCATTTGGCCTACACCTTTACAGTGTGGAGCATTTTCATTACACGACCTAGGGCATGCATTCAAAGAAGCAAATATCATGATATCTCTGCAATTACCTAAATTCCTAGGAAGTAAATATGACCCATTCGGCACTGTCAAATACATTACCACCATGGTAAAATTAAAAGTATTCAATAATGAGGAAGATGCATTTGATGACATCTTTTTACAAAATAACACCTTCACAGAGGTGAAACATATGAAACAATTACTTTTTGACCATGAAGATATTGAAACTTCTTATGAGTACAGAGAAAAGAGGCTAACAAAGGTCCCATTGGACCAATTATTTATTGAACCAATAAGGTAGCCTACTCCCAGTGTAAGTCTAGAAGGAGATTCCAAAGAAAATTCTAAAACTAATTCTAGAGAAAAATCCCAAGAGAAATCTACCTAGGGTTCAGAGAAGTCATGACAAAATGGGAAAAGCAGAAGCAGGGAGTCAGAAAAAGATATAGCCCAATATATAGAAAAGACAGTTGAGAAAACTTCGGCCAACAAATAGGCTAAAATCCATTCCACCTCCACCCAACCAATAAAACCCCTGGTGATTGATTTACAGGAAGAATGGGACAACTTTAATAAAAGGCTCCATACAAAGGAACAAACGACATAGTTGAAAACTCCACAATATAAAGCAACTCAAGAAATTGCAACAAAAGAAACTGTAAATAATTAAGAGGTAGAGCACATCCCCGTTACTCCCACCTCTGAAATTGTTTTGAGAATTGAGGAGAGTCCCCCTATAGATGTGTTTTATAGCCCACAACACAAAGCAGTTGTTAAAAGACAAATGAAGAAAAATAAATTGGATTCTACTGCTATTACTACCCCTAATAATGAACCAATGGATGTTGTCTGGAAAGACACACCCATCAACCCATCCGCCAACCTTACTAGACTGTCATAGTTTGTAGGTGCCTATGCTATAGAAACCATCGACAAAGCAACAGAGGTGTGAATGTTTCTTAAGGAAAAATAAGATAAAATTTTGTTGCTTGAACAATAATTACAGCAAGCAAAATCTAACGAGAAAGCAAAGAAACAGTTAGCTAAGCATCAACAAGACTTCGAGCAGATACAAATAAAACATCAAGCCAGCTTAGTAGAGAAGGAAGCGCAAATACGAGGAATAACTAATCTACATAAAGATGATCCAAAAATTGATCAATTTATTACTAAAGCGCTTGGCCTTAACTCCCAGCTGATGCATCAAAAGGAACTATTATGCCAGAAGATTTCACAATGCAATTCTTATTGCAAAATAAGTGACAAATTGACGAGTCAAGTTGTTGAAATGAGACTTGAATATGATGAAATCTTGAAAAAAGTATCTGACTTCATCACCTGGAAGAATTCAAAATATGGGAGAAAGGTCGACCTACCTAAATTGGAAGAGTCACACAAAGAAATCTTATTTCCAAACTGGGATTCTCAGCTTAGAGAGGCAGAAAAGGAAACAACAGATGCTGAAGCAGTAGAAAATAGTGTTATCAAAAATATTAATGAAAATTTACATAGTGCCAACCTTGTGGCAGATTCCATTCCGGGTTTTCTTCCTAATGTAAAATACCTTGAACTACAATGGAGGCAGGTAATAGAAGAAAAAGTAGAAGAAATTAGGCAAATGACCAGGCTCAACTAGGAAGCATATTGGCAACATTTAGTGAAACCTCACCACTAATGGATGACCCTATGATGCCTAACCACTTCTACGGAGAAAATGGTGGCAGCATTGACCGACGCCGTGTTCATTGGGTAGTTGAAATCTAAAATTGGCCAACTGACACAGCTCAAGCCCATGGCGGATATTTGCGATCTAAAAGATCAAATGCGGAATAGTTAGTCACCATGCTCATTTCTATTTTTGTTTTATTTTTCATAATTTGAGGAAGGTCATTTAAACCTCCTCAATTATTTTTGTAATAATATATTATTAGTTTTATAGTTTATTATTTAAACCCCTCTCATGCTTTTAGAGAGGGGTCCAAAAAATTTATCAAAAACAATCTTCAAAACATGCACTTTTGTCCCTTTAAGGAAGTTCTAGTGAAATGAATGGAACAGGATTTATTTTTATCTTATCTGGCATCTTCTACTGAAATTTCACTTTTGTACTCTTATATAGTGTTGGATGGATTAAAAGTAAATCAATATTGTTGAAGCGCATAAGTAGGATGTATTACAAATGATATTTTTATCTTGTGATTCTCTTTTACTTATGTATTAGACAATCATTTCTCTTCAAGTTGTCTATGTATGAAAGTTTAAATCTTGGTTATAATTATTGCACTTTTGTATGATGATGGCCTATATTTTATGTTGAATACATGAATAATTTCTTATGTGATATATCTTTCACAATTGTTTCGGCTAACTTTTTATACGAAACAATTATTGTTAAACGAGTTCACTTCTTATTGCAATTGAATGATCTTTATTACCAATTTCTTTTGGACATTATTGTAGATCGCATGCTTCAATTTATTCTCAGGTATAGTCATAATTAGATGGTGTTTAAATTAGGATAAATGCATGTGATTATTAGTTTAAATTAGATTACTTTTATCTTAAACATTATTCCAAAATATCTCATATCACCCCATCAACATTATTATAAATTAGAATGGGAAATTGGTCCCATTATCCCCAGTTGGGGCCACTACACCAAATAGAAAAGGAGCTGCCAACCAAGGTCCGAACCAGGTGGTTTTCCCCCATGTTAAAGCAAAAATTTTTTAGGCTTCAACACATTGGCGCTAGAAGGAGGGCCTGAATATGGCAAGTAAATCAAAATCAACAAATCATTCTAAGAGTAAAACTCCCTCACCATCACCTCCACCTTCTTGAAAGCATTCCAAATACCCTAATCCTAAGCGAGAGGTTGCAAAGAAAATTACAAAACCCATTGTTGAAATCCCAAAGGAACCAGATCATTCTTCTTCTATTGAAGCCCCTGAAGTTAAATCTTTCAGTCATAAATTATAGGGGATTTCATTATCTCAAGGGCTAACTAGAGCACAAAGTGAAAAACTTGGAATCCCCCTTTGAATTCCCTCTGTTGAGCCATAAGAAATCTAAGAAAACACCATCTGAACCTCACAAAAAGGTTCTTCCATCGACACAATATTCATCTTCATTCATTCTGTCTATACCATCACAAGATCAATCATCTGCCTCGCCACTCCAGATCGTGATTCACACAGGTACATGAACTAGATCCTCCTCTACCCAATCACCTTCAACCACTGCTACACCTTCTCCTACTCACATACCAGCAATGGCACAGAATCCTCCAAGGCCATGGACAAACCCAGGAGCTATTAGGATGGTTGGGCCTTTACATAATTTCCAGGTCACCCAAAGAAATGATTATCCAATTCAATCCTGATAGTGGCCTACTTGCTGAGGAACATATAAATAATTTCACTTTTGTCCATTAACTTGAATGAAGTAGTGGAAGAAGACCCAGTTGTAAGATTATTTCCATATACTTTATAGGGAGCAACAAGATCATGGTACTTCTCATTACCATCAGGTTCTATTAATTGTTGGGATGCTTTCCAAGAGTAGTTTTTAACTAAATTTGGAGATGATAGATCCACAACTACCCTAATCAATGGTCTCTCCAATTTGAAAGTTGAACTAAAAGAACCCATTAAAGACTTCAACTCTCGCTTCAATAAATTATTGAATATAATACCAACGGTGTCTAAGCCCAACAATGAGGTCCAAAATGAGTGGTATATTCTACTCTACCTTCAAACACAATTATTTTCGTTGATAGAGTTGCCAAACCGACTTTGGCAAAAAATATGAAAGAGGCAATAGCTGTAGAAAAATTCATTAGAAGAACGAAAATCTAAGAAAGTGACTTTTAGGGATGACTCCAAGAAGAAGCCACCTAAAGATCCTTTTGATCTTGAAGGGTTATAGAAAGTCCTCAAGACCATGTCTAATGAAATAGTTGATATCAAAAAGTAGGTAGTAGAGACTTCCTCTAAGAAATCTTTTAGACCATTTAAAAGGAATTCCCTTGCTGATCCTAAACCTCCCAATGCTATATCAAATTCGGAATCAGATGGAGAGGAAGATGAAGTTTCAACAAACAAAGAACATACAGATGATGAAGAAGTGGCAGAGTTACAAGGAATGTGGGATTTTATCCTTCCCAGTGAGGAAACTCAAGAAGCATTTCCTGTCGCTACCCGAAGTAAAAACTATGTTGATTTTTCACAAACAAATTTAAATCATAAGGCTATAATGCCACCTCCCAAGGACAAAACAACAAGTAAGAAGTCTTCACCAAAATCCACTCAAACTACTCCTTCTCAATTGGATTCTTCACCTTCACCTAAAACTCTGATAGTTTTTGATGAAATGGAATATAATATTATTGATGATATGAACAAGACTAGGGAAAACATCACCTTTCATGAGCTTAAAAAATTGAAGCATGAGCAGAAGCTACTCCTTAAGGAACTCAAAGCAGTACCTACCGCACCGCTTCCTATTGTTGTGATCTCACAATCCGCCCAAGAAATGGGACGACCCCCTAGCACCGCTTTAAACAAAATTGATCCAACTGACATCACTCTAATTGGAGGAAGATCTAAATCTCATACTCCTCCATTCCTCCTTAATTTTGATGTCTTTAATAAGAATTTACACAACTATTTAGTTGATTCAGGAGCTTCATCTAACATCTTACTTAGAACATTTTGTGCAAAGTTGAATGTTCAGCCCTAAAAATATGTTGTACGTATAGTACAATTACATCGATCTCAAGTCGAAGTTGTTGGGGAACTTAATCAAGTAACCATCAAACTTTCATCAAATCCTAAAGTTTGTCAAGTCATTAACATACTTGTAGCTAATATTCCTGAGTTCTATGGCTTAATCCTTAGTAGAGACTGGTTAGAAAAAAATCAAGGTTATTTTGCAACTGACTGGTCTCACATGTGGCTTCCCTATAATGGCAAGCCAAATCAAATAAGGGTTGATCGTAAGAAACATCAAAAGACATAGTAACAGAGCTAGAAGGAGAAAATGAATCAGTCGTGTATAGTAACAATATCATCGGAAACTACTCAATAGAATCATTTCTAGGAAATTTCAATGCTCACACTTCACCTTTCTTAGAAAACTCTATGGTATCTCAAGTCAAAAAAATTTCCCAAACAGACACTTCTAAATGCATAAATTTTGTAGATAAACCTGTAGTTAGCTCTTTATTTTGGAAATTATTTTTTGATGGATCTAAATCCAATGATGGAGCAAGAGAAAGATGCATATTAGTTATCCCAAAGGGAGAAAAGACTATGTTAGCATGTAGACTTGAATTTTATTGCACAAACAACACTGTTGAATATGAAGCACTAGTTCAAGGTTTGTATAAGGTAATTGGCCTTAATCTCAAACACCTCCAAGTATTTGGAGATTCAGAAATTGTAATAAAGCAGGTGAGAAATACTATACCTTGTTTGTCAGGACATTCGAAACACTATCATTCGTTAGTCCAAGACCTAGCCTCTCACTTCACAGCGTTTAATATTTCCCCTATTCCAAGATCCAAAATGCTAGTGCCAATCTTCTAGCAAATGTTGCTTCCAAGCTTATTCCACCATAGGATTATAGCCATGACCGATTCTCCATTGAATTTATTTTTATGCCTTCTATTCCCAATAACATCACCAATTGGAGAGTCTTTAATAACGATCCAGATATCATAAGCTTCCTGACTTCAAAAGGCTCTTATGATGACCAGATAGTTGATGAAGACCAGCATGATAACCAACTTAAACAAGAAATAGTCAATAACGTTATACCCAAATCTTTAGTTAAGTTAGAAGATTGCTATGACCTCAAAGACAGATTTAAACGACCCACCAATTCAAAACTTCAAAGTTCAACTTTGAGATTTGAATCGATTAATCTTAGGACTGACCTAAAGCCTCAAAATATTAATCTAGGTCTCAGACCTACGTTAGACAAAAAATCAGCCTTTATAGGTTTGTTGAAGAGGTACAAAATTGTCTTCGCATGGAACTATGAAGATCTTAAGACATATGACACCTCTATTATTCAACATACTATTCCCATGACATCTAATGAAAGACTTATTCAGTAGAAATTAAGGAAGATCCATCCTAATTTAGAAAGTCAGATTAAATCTGAATTGAATAAATTGCTGAAAGCCAAGATTATTTTTCCTGTCAAACATTCCCTGTGGGTCTCCAATCTTGTCCCAGTCAGAAAAAAGAACGACGATATTTAGATATGTATAGACTTCCGCAACCTCAATAAATATTCGCCAAAAGGAAAATTTCCCATTGCTTCCTATGGAACAGATATTGCAATGAGCTACAGGCTCAGAACTAATGTCTTTCCTGGATGGATTCTCAGGTTATAATCAGATCTCAGTACATCCAAATGACCAGTTAAAAACTACATTCAAGACAAAATGGGGTACTTATGCTTATCGAAAGATGCCATTTGGAGTGATTAATTCCGGTTCCACTTTCCAGAGAGCCATGGACATAGCCTTCAAAGGTTTAGTAAACAAATCAGTCGTAATCTACTTAAATGATATAACTGTATATTCTGGAAAGCGCAATAATCATCTAAGGGATTTAAAGCAAATATTTGAACATTGCCAAAGGTATGGGATTTCCCTTAATCCTAAGAAGGATTTTTTCATGCTAAGTAAAGGAAATCTCCTTGGATTCATTGTGTCCAAATTAGGGATTCATATTGACCCTGACAAAATTAGAGAAATCTCTGAAATACCTTTACCGCATAACAAAAAATCAATGCAATCTTTCCTAGGTCAGATAAATTTTGTTAAAACATTCATTCCTAACTTCTCATGAGTTGTTTTACCCCTTCAATCTATGATAAAGAAAAATTCTTTGTTCAAATGGGGACACTCAGAACATGAAGCCTTTAACTTGATCAAACAAGCAATCATAAACGCCCCATCTTTAGCAACACCAAATTTTTCAAATCATTTCATTTTATATACTTTTTCTTCCGAGAAATCATATGCAACCATATTGACACAATTAAATGAAGAAAAGGCTAAAGCCTCAATCTCTTTCTTTAGCTCTAATTTGCAGGGAGCTTAATTGAATTACTCAGAGGTTGAAAAACAAGCTTTGTTGTTTTCAAATCAATAAAACACTTCAGACCTTTTCTCCTCAAAACCCACAATAAAGTAATAGTACCAGTCTTAGCAATGAGAAATATGTTAATACAAAGGGATGTAGGTGATAAAAGATCAAATTGGGTTACAGCTCTACAAGAATACGATATCGAAATCAGACCAGCAAAAATTGTAAAAGGTCAAGGTTTTTGTAGGATGTTGACAGCAACATCAAATCTATCACCATTACAACATTCAGGTGACGATTTACAAGTTTATGAGGTAAGCCTTAATGACACTAAGTCAAGATATGCTAATATCATATTTTACTTGAGAAATGGATATGCCCCAACACAAGTAAATTACATAAAGAAAAGGGCCTTGAGATTAAAAGCTAGACAATATCAAATTGTCAATGATGTGTTGTTTAGAATAAATTATGATTTTGTTTTACTTAGATGTCTTGAAAAATATGAGGCAAAGAAGGTGTTGCAGGAACTTCATGATGGACCAGTTGACGGTCACTTTGGAGGAGATACCACCACACATAAAATCCTACATGCCAGCTATTACTGGCCAACATTATTCAAATATGCACATAGTTATGTAAGGAGATGTAAAACTTGTCAGAAAGCTACTGGAAGATAGAGGAAACTTGCATTACCATTATAGTCAGTCAACATTGACCAACCATCCGAGAAATGGGGATTGGATATAATAGGTGAGATTGTTCCTCATTCTTCTAAGCAGCATAGATATATCCTTACAATGACTGATTATTTCACCAAATGGGTGAAAGAAATTCCACTCAAGGTAGCCAATTCCGAAAACATTATTGAATCCATAGATCAACTTATCATTACCAGATTTGGTCTACCATCTGCCTTGATGTTTGATAATGCATCTTATTTTTCAGGCAATGCTATGACAAAATTTTCTCTTAAAAGAGGTTTTAAGCTTAATTACTCTGCTAATTATTATTCGTAATGAAATGGGTTAGCTGAATCCACAAACAAGAATCTCATTAGGATTATTAAATGAATTTTTGACCAAATCCAGAAGAATTGGCATAAGCCTTTGATGTTTGCTCTATGGGCAGATCGAATAACTCAGAAAGCCTCCATTGGCACTTCTCCTTTTAATTTGGTCTATCAGAAAGAAGTCATCTTACCTACAAATGTAGTTATTCCCTCTTTAGCCTTTGTTAAATTCATTGATGAAACTCCTTCCTCATTTATGCAAGTTAGACAGTTACAAATCCTTAAGCTTGAAGAGGAAAGAGAAAAGGCCAGGATCACACATGCACATCATCAATAGTTAGTCAAAGCTTCTTTAATTCAAATTTTGTAAGTTCAAAATCTTTTCAACTCGGAGACCTAGTATTGAAATGGGATAAAGCCCACAAAGAAAAAGATAAGCATACCAAGTTCCAACAAATGTGCCTTGGCCCATTTCAGATTGTGGAACGAATAGGCCCATCAACTTTTCTATTACAAGATTTATCAGGTAAGAGAGAATCTCTACCTATTAATGGGCAGATTTTAAAGAAATAATTTCCATAGAAGATGATCTCTTCTGTTCACTGTATATTATTGTCTTTATTTTAATTTTTTTAGAAAGAATAATACAAGTTGAAAAAAAATTACTTTTGGCTTTACAAATGATAGTCTCTTTTTAATTTTGACTTTTCGCTTGTGTAAGTAAAGATCGTTATGAAAGTAATCTTCACATATGAAATATATAGTTAAGTTCTATTGCTCCAAAACCGCCTGTTCTCTGCCAAAATTATCTGATATTTGATGAAACTTAGCTTTAGAAAGAAATGTTTCCTTTACATCAGTGAAGAAAAGTATCAATAACAAAGCAAAGTCTCTCTATAGAAAATCATCTTTAAAACTCTACAATTGTCATCCAGAATCTCTTAAGGAGCCAATGATTCTCCCCACCTAATAATCTTTCATTCTTAGAGTGTAATTCTAAAATATACTTAAACTTCAAGGATAAGAGGTCCCATCAAGAGCCAACTTACCATGATCATAAGATTATAACTAATTGACATTACCAATACTGCATATCAAAACAGGGTAATGGCTTGAGATTATATTAATAAAAAGATAAGGGGTCTCATCAAGAGCTAGCTTGTTCAGTTAAGTTACAAATCAAGTGAATGGAATTGTCAATTTTGGTCACCAAACCAAGACATTGTCCTTTAAGAGATAAAAGATGAATATTTGAAGGAAGAATGAATTACTTCAGAAAATAAAGAAAGAAATAAGTATACAAACGATCTTATCTTTAAATTTGCATTCTAACCTAGGTGGGACACTGAATCATTGCTAGTTAAAAGGAAACCATGTCGAGGCTATGAACACCTGCTGGCAGCAGAGGCTCTACCTATGACAACTAAGTATACCAAAAAATTGATCTGAGAAGAGCCTCCCTATTTTTATCCTTAAAACCAAGTAATGCCTGATGTAGAGAAAGTGACTTTCTTATGAGAAAAGAATAATCAAAAGAATGATAGTTAAGTAAATGTTGTTTTATTATTAATGAGTAGTATTACTTACCTTATATTCCATGTAATTTTTATTTTCAAAACTATCTTTATTTTGGAAGTCTTTATAAATTTCAAAAAACTCGAGATAACTCGTTCTTCCAAATGAATCACAAATTGTTGTGCTTCTCAACAACCCCCCATTTATTAATAGTAGTAGTTAATATTACATTAATAAATAGGGACCCTTTAAAAAATCCTTCCAAAAAAAAAAACTTAGCATTTAGGAAGTTTTCTTATTTAATTTTGGAATAAAGCAAGATATCAATCAAACTCGTTTTTTTCAATAGAAATACTAAATGCTTACCTTCCCACATATTGCATGATTAAGCATCATCAAAAACCTTGCTAACCCACCAAATATAGTGAAAAATGATTAAAAGAGGACTCCACGCTTTATACCTCGTAACTATCATATTTTTGATATAAACTAGGTCCTAAAGCTTTTCTTGTCAAAACCAAGTCTCACATCGCATATCTCTATTTATCAAGAGCCCGCCTTAAAAGGTTATCTCCAAACAAGTGAAATGTGAAACTACAATGGCATCGTAACCTTTACCGCAACGCATTTTGAGCATTCAGAAGAACATCGCAAACTTACCATCATTTGATATTGTGAAATGAAATCAAAACCCGAACCCACTCCTTCAATACATTATGAACAAAAGTGTAGGTCGGTTGCTTATTAGAAAAGGTCTTTACATAGAAAAACCTGACAAGCAGCTATGTTTTGAGACAATAAATGAGCGGCTCACATCTCACATCTCGCAGAAATGCAAGGAAGGGTAAGAAAAGCGAAAAGGCATAATGCGATATTGTGATCTGTGATATTGCGTCGCAAATCGCAAAATCACTAGTATCGTAATTCAAAGGCTCTCCACCCTAGAAGATTTCTTCCTGACTTACGATGTAGACATTATGAGCATTAAAGCTAAGAAACAACAAAGCATTAGTGGGCATGTAGTAAGAGTTAACTGCATTTATTTGTGAAAAGCCATTTAATGTGATATGATATCTTCTTATGTGTGTTCGAATAAAACTCCTTTTATCACCTTTAGAAGTTATCCGCATGATTCCATTTCACATTCATTGTCATCTTTGTGTATCCAATAGATGTTGCTCTTCACTTTCAGGGAAAATCCATAGAGCAAATCGTTGGGAGTAGTGGTGAAGAAAGGCAAGGCAGTTGTCTCTGAGAAATCAGAAATGACTCCTCTATTTATGGATACTACATGCAGCATAGAGGGAGGAACCTCTATGTGGGAAGCCATGTATAATATACTGGAGGAAGAGCAACCAAGGATTCTGGAAATGAAGGTCATAGTTGACGGATGTGATTCCTCATACGCTTCCATGTTTGAGACAGCATGCTCATTTTTGCATCGCATAACTGCACGTCCGAAGATAATCCCTTATACAGACATGGTTAAATGGGTTATTGATGAAGCCAACATCATAGATAGAGAATTCAAGACCAGAATCCAAGAGGTTATGGGATCTTTACCACTAGACAACCTGCAGCTAATGTACCACCTACCAGAGCCACAAGTCATCTACAACAACAAGTTCGTCAAGAAGTTTTCCAAAGAGAATGAGGACCCAGTAGACTGCACCTGGACCTGGTTAAATAATGAGGGCAAAATCAAAAAGACAAAAGCGTTATGTAGTCTACTGCGTCTACTTGTCCCACTCGTAGTTTTGCAGTGGCCATGCTATGTATATTATTTGGTAAACCCGATAGCACTAAATTTTCCCCAAAATGGCTACCATTAATAGATGCAGCTGTAAATGCAACTATAATTAATTGGGCACAAATTTTGTCTAATAATTTAACACAAACAATAATGGAGTATAGAAGGAAAAGAAGTGTTGCTTCGAGGGTTTACCGTCCATTTTTTATGAGCGCCTGTGTAATGGATGCAATTTGTTTTGGTTCGAAATTTCCTGTCATGGAATGGAAGGACTGTCCAAAATCTACTTCCCATTCAGATATACCATAAAGACATGTGGGAATCTCAGTTTCAACCACATTTTTACAAAATTTGTCATGGAGTCATGCTCCTTATCCACAAACGGCTTTACAACTGAGATGCCCCCAAGTTTTCCAAAGAAGCTGAGGTAGAGATCCTCCCAGTGTCTAGATGGATTAGGGAGGAAACAATCACGTATATCAGGGTATTTGGCAGCATTACTTCCCCCCATGTCCTCCCGTATTATGTTCTAGACAAATTGATGTCTACAGAGATAGCCTATCAAACAGCTAGTGAGGGAGGGATGAGTAAAACATTAAAAAAAGCAAAAAAGTCCATTTGGCCTACTTTCCCTTTACAGTGTGGAGCATTTTCATTGCACGACCTGGGGCATGCTTTCAAAGAAGAAAAGATCATGTTATCTCTACAATTACCTAAATTCCCAGGAAAGCAATATGACCCATTTGGCACTGTCAAAGATGTTACCACCATGGTAAAAATTAAAGTATTCAGTAATGAGGAAGATGCATTTAATGACATATTTTTACATAAGAACACACTCACAGAGGTGAAGCATATGGCACAATTACTTATTGACCATGAAGATCTTGAAACTATTTACGAGTACAGAGAAAGGAGGCTAACGAAGGTCCCATTGGACCAATTATTGATTGAACCAATAAGGGAGCCTACTCCCAGTGTGAGTCTAGAAGGAGATTCCAAAGAAAATTCTAAAACTGATTCTAGAGTAGAATCCCAAGAGAAATATACTAGGGATTCAGCTAAGTCATCACAAAATGGGAAAAGCAGAAGCAGGGAGTCGGAAAAAGATACAGCACAATCTACAAAAAATATAGCTGAGCAAACTTCGGCCAACAAATAGGCTGAAATCCATTCCACCTCCACCTAGCCAATAAAACCTCTGGTGATTGATTTAAAATAAGAATGGGACAACTTTAATAAAAGGCTCCATACAAAGGAACAAATGACAGAGTTGCAAACTCCACAACAGAAAGCAACTCAAGAAATTACAACAAAGGAGACTGTAAATACTCAAGAGGTATGGCACATCCCTGTTACTCCTACCTTTGAAATTGCTTTTAGAACTGACAAGATTCCCCCCCTAGATGTGTTTTATATCCCACAACACAAATCAATTGTTAAAAGACAAAGGAAGAAAACGAAATTGGATACTACTGTTGTTACTACCCCTAATAATGAACCAATGGATGTTGTCTGGAAAGGCCCACCGATCGACCCATCCGCCAACCTTACTAGACTGTCATAGTTTACAAGTGCCTATGCTACAATGACCATCAATTAAGCAATAGAGGTGTAAATGTGTCTTACGGAAAAAGAAGATAAAATTTTGTCGCTTGAATAACAATTACAACAAGCAAAATCTAACCAGCAAGCAGAGAAATATTTAGCTAAGCTTCAACAAGAGTTCGAGTAGATACAAATAAAACATCAAGCCATCTTAGTGGAGAAGGAAGCACAAATACAAGAAATAACTGATATACATAAATATGATCCAAAAATTGATCAGTTTATTACTGAAGCACTTGGCCTTAACTCCCAACTGATGCACCAAAGGGAACTATTATGCCAAGATATTTCACAATGGAATTCTTATCGCGAAACAAGCGACAAATTGACGAGTCAAGTTGTTGAAATGAGACTTGAATATGATGAAATCTTGAAAAAACTCTCTGACTTCATCACCTGGAAGAATTCAGAAGAAGAGAAAAAGGCCGACCTACCTAAACTAGAAGAGTCACACAAAGAAATCTTATTTGCAAACTGGGATTCTCGGCTTAGAGAGGCAAAAAAGGCAATAGTAGATGTGGCAGCAACAGCAAACAGTGTTATCAAAAATATTAATGATAATTTACATAGTGCCAACCTTGTGGTAGAGTCCATTTCTGGTTTTCTTCCTAATGTAAAACAGCTTGAACTACAATGGAGGCAGGAAATAGAAGAAAAACAAGAAGAAATTAGGAAAACGACCAGGCTCAACTGGGAAGCATATTGGTGATATTTAGTGAAACCTCATAGCCAGTGGATGACCTTGCAATGCCTAACCACTTCTACAGAGAAAATGGTGCCATCACTGACCGACGTCGTGTTCGATGGGCAGTTGAAAGCTAAAATCGGCCAACCAATATAGCTCAAGCCCATGACGGACATTTGCGATCTAAAAAATCAAATGAAGAACAGTTTCTCACCATGCTCATTTCTATTTTTGTTTTAGTTTACATAATTTGAGGAAGTTCGTTTAAACCTCCTCAATTATTTTTGTAATAATCTATTTTTAGTTTTATAGTTTAGTATTTAAACCCCTCTCATGCATTTAGAGAGGGGTCCAAAAATTTTATCAGAAACAATCTTCAAAACATGCACTTATGTCCTTTTGAGGAAGTTCTGGTGAAATGAATGGAACATGATTTATTTTTATCTTATCTGGCATATTCTACTGAAATTTTCTACTCTTAGATGGTGTTGGATGGATTGAAAGTAGATCAATATTGTTGAAGCACATAAGTAGGACGTATTACATATGGTACTTTTATCTTGTGATTCTCTTTTACTTATGTATTAGGCAGTAATTTCTCTTCAAGTTGTTTATGTATGAAAGTTTGAATCTCGGTTAGAATTATTGCACTTATGTATGATGATGTGATCCAGGTGGATCTTCAGACGCAATGACATGAAAAAAAAACTCAAAATTTAAAGTGGTATAAAGGAAATTATATTAATATCAGATCGAAGTGCTCGTCGCCCTAATTCCAACAGTGCGAATGGCACTCCAATCCAAGTCCAAATGATGAAGTTATGGCAGAAAGAGGATTTCCTTGTTCCTTTCGAAAATGAGGCTTTTCCCCTAAAAAATGGGTTTTTAGCCTTAAAAGGGAAAATCGCATCAGAAGAAGTGCAAAGGATGGACTTAATGCAAGGCCTTTAAAACCTCCTATTAGAAATCCCCGATATATTGGGTCAGAGGAAGGCAGGCTATCGGCGATATCGGGGACTTAAGACATGCGATGGAGTGATCAGCATCAGTGGATCGGGTCGGCGAAACACAAGGCATAAGACCAGGACCTCTGGGCCATTGCGATTGCAATATGTCGATCAACGACGTACAATCTCCGCCGTCGGATCAGAAAATATATCAACAGCTAGGATTAAATTGGAAATCGGGAGATCGGTGATCCCATATACCAAGGGTCAATGTGATAGCAGCATACAATGCAATCTAGACTGTCTGATCAAGGAATAGATCAACAGTCCAGATCTAATCAGCATATCAGTGATTGGCAGATCAGCGTATCAGCGATCAGCGGATCAGTGTATCAGCGATCAGTGATCGACGATCCCCCAATATACAGGGCCATTGACATTAGCGATAGTGATAGCGATAGTGAGCCCATGAATCCTTCTACTCCAATGGCTTCTATTATAACCAAACAAACCTTTGATTTTAGCGCGCTTGTAATAGAAAAAAACGTGTTATAAAAACGCGATATAGGCAGAGCCACAGGGGAGGATTCCTTGGGAGAGATAGAGCGGCAAAGCCACAGATCGAGAGAGCCAGATAGAGCCAAGAAGTCCCTTAGAGAATTGTAAAAGCCAGAGATCTTGAAATCCAGAGAACCGCAGAGCCACAAAGCTTGATGGAGGCAGAATTATAAAACTCCCTTTTGTGATGGATGATTGTATTTCTCTTTCTGATGCCATTTAATGAATGAAGGCCTCCCCATTCATCGAGCAGGGCTTGGAGATGTAGTCCAAGTTGGATGAACTCCGTTATCAAGTCTTGTTGTCTTCTTTTTTCATGCTTTTATGTGTTTCTTCTTATTCTCTTATGTGCACATTAAATTTCTATGGTTAAGCTGCAATTTTCACATGTGATTCTTTAATACATCTATAAGCAAAAGATTTAGGATCATGATGGCCTATATTTTATGTTGAATACATGAATAATTTCTTATGTGATATATCTTTCACAATCGTTTCGGCTAACTTTTTATACGAAATGATTATTGTTAAATGATTTCACTTCTTATTGCAATTGAATGATCTTTATTACTAATTGCTTTTGGACATTATTGTAGATCGCATACTTCAATTTATTCCTAGGTATAGTCATAATTAGATAGTGTTTAAATTAGGATAAATGCACGTGATTATTAGTTTAGATTAAATTACTTTTAGCTTAAACATTACTCCAAAATATCACATATCATCCCATCAGCATTATTATAAATTACATTGGGAAACTAGTCCCATTATCCCCAGTCGGAACCACTACACCAAATGGAAAAGGAGTTTCCAACCAAGGTCCAAAACAGGTAGTTTTCCCCCATGTTGAAGCAATGATTTTCGAGGCTTCAACACCTTTCTACAACAATACCTCTCTTTGTGGTGCACACCCTTCTTTCGTAAAATTGTGTAGCTAAAATTGGTCCCTCTTTGATCCATCTTACCATTGTCTACATAGTCCTATATCTTCTTCACTTACCCATCATGCATTATTTGTGAATGTGAAGTTGTCATGGCTCAGTTGGTAGGGGCGAGGGAAGTTCTTGCATTCATTTATGGGCATAAACAGCAGCACATGCATACTATGATCGCACACCCAAACATATACACTACATAGTAAATTAGGTTGTTGTTGAAGCCATGCATGAAAGGAATGCTCACACGGATGAAGATATTATTACAAAAGTTGTTGATTGCATCCCAGATCTAGGCCACACACGTGGCTAGTAAAATCAGTACCTATGTAAAGAAGAACTCTACTAGCACACAAAAACACTCATTGGTGAGAAACTTGAGGAAAAAGAGGACAACAAAATTAAGGTTTCTCTTCAACTCAACATTATCCATGCAGAGAATCAAAATATGTCCCTTAGACATTAGGGATATAACCATGGGTCTAGCAAGAATTGAAAGTTGTGCTTTCCAAGGGTAACGAACTTGCATTTCCAGGTACTCCAGTAGCACTAATCGATGTGTCAACCTCAACTTAGTTAGCTCTATGGTTCCTTCTACGACCAGTAGTAATGCTTCTATTTGGTTTTGGATGCCTATGACTATCACATGTCATAAGTAGTGTAGCTACAATTTTATAGTGGCTAGTTTTATATGCTCGCATGTTATTACAGTATTGTATGTAGAGACATGGTTAAGCTATAGTTTCTATGTTTATATGTACTATTTTGGACAAGAGACTTATTTTTTTCCACTAGTCTAGTTTCACTAGTGGCAAACCATGACATGAAATTTTAGAATGTATTCTTTATTTACATAATCAATAAAATCAAATATTACAACAAAAATAATAATAATAATAAACTCATAATTTAGTTAATTTTTATGATTTTTTATCTTAGAAATTTTATATGTAATATAAAGTAAGTGTTTTGATGCTTATCATGGATTGATCTATGGATATTTACTAACCATTTAATTTATATGGTTGTGCTAGTGGTAATATGTTAGTGTAATATTTTAAGTAGTGTATTTAAATGAGTATTTTTTGTCAATATGAAAAAATATTGTCATTACATATTTATCTAACAAAAATTAAAGTTGTGTCAAATTATTTAAATTTAATTTGATAATTAAGGAGTTACATTTGGAAAATGATAAATTAAGGGTTAATATTTTTACAATTAATGATTATAAATAATCATTTTTTATGTGAAATTCATATTATTTTTCATCCTCATATGAAAAGAATAGGTTATTTTAACTTGCCTACTTTGAATTATTAAAATGATGTTAACCCTTCAATTTTAAATATATTGGATTTGAGAGATCTGTGGTTTGCATCTTTTGATGGTCGGGTGGTTTTACTGAAGGTTATGTTGCAATCAATCCCAATATATCAACTCTCAGGTTTAGCTGCTCCTAAAAATGCTTGCTCTAATATGACAAATATCTTCAAAAAATTCATATGGCAGGGGGCTCAGGAAGCTAAAAAATGGTCACTACTTTCATGGAATCAGTTGACTAAACCTCAAATGGCTGAGGGGTTGGGTCTTCGGGTTCCATTTCTCCTAAACCAAGAGATGGGGGAAAAACTCTAGTGGCAATGGATTTAAGGTGGTACTTATCTTTGGAAGGTCATTTGGGGATGAAAATATAACATGCCATCAACTACAGAGGAAAGGCTGAGAATGTAGGGAACTCTGAGAGGATCCTCAATTTGGAACTTAGCTTTTCATAATAAAGAGTTAATCTGCAACCATTCCTTCAGGGAAATCAGAGATGGGAGAAGAGCTCTATTCTCATAAGATTCATGGCAACAACGAGAAAAAAATATTGAGTCGCTAGTATTTGTCTGAGATCTTCCTTTTTACTAGTAGACCCCACAACATGATGGTTAATCAATTTTGGGATCCAGCCCCCAGGAATCAATGGAGATAGTGGAAAATGAAACAAGACTGGCACAACCCTCTTGACTCAAATCAATGGGATGTGTTTGATTCTGAGTTACACACTAGAAGGATCGCATCATCAGAAGGACAAGACATTCTTAGGTGGGGCTATAAAACCAAACGTATGTTCACCATAAAATAAGCTTACCAACTAGCAGCAGTGGAGCCTCCGAATCAGTATAATCCACTCTAGAGGAAAATATGGATGGGAGAATTGTGGCCAAAAGTAACTACTTCCTGTGGCTAGTGTGTAGTGGCAAGATTCTCACCTGGGACCAATTACAGAAGAGAGGAATCCATGGGCCCTATTTTTTCAGTATGTGTGCCTCTCAAACTAAAACTATTGAGAATCTCCTAAATTTATGCCCTTTTGTAGCCCAGATCTAGCAGAATATAGATAATCTTTTTGGTCATCTAGACCAAGATAATATTAGTATTCTCTCCACCATTGGGAGTTGGAGGAAAGGAATTTTTTCCAGTCTTGTTTTAAATCGAGCCTCATGTCTATCTCTCGATTTTTTTTATGGGTAGTACGGAAGGAAAGGAACAGAAGGATTTTCAAGGACCGCAACCTATCACACTTGGAAACCTAGAAAGGAATACTCCAAAATGTAAGAGAAACTATATTAGCAAAGAAATGGCATTATGATTATTGGAAGGTCACCCCCCAAGAATCGTGGATACTATCTACTTTTAACTTATCCCTGCAAATGATGGCACCCTCATCCTAGAAGTTAAAGGTGCCTCCCAGCCAATCCTCTTCTCGCTTCTCCTACCCCCCTGATGGTTTTCTCAAGCTTAACTTCGATGGGGGTTCCAAAGGTAAGCATGGAGATGCAAGCTTTGGAGGAGTCATTAGGGACTCGCAAGGTCAGTTTGTCTGAATATATGCTTCAGATTGTGGCATGGAAAGTAACAATGAAGCTTAATTTAATGTTGTTAAACATGGATTGATAATAACCAGAAGGGAAGGGCTTAGAAAAATTGTGGTGGAAGGTAACCCTTCTTTGGTCATTGATAATATTAAAAATCTTAACCATGGTGTTGACGGTGCTAGACCTGCCAACATGTCAAGGGATCTCCCTGGTAAGAAGTCCCAACTAGACCTCAAACCATTTGGTGTAGGAGTCCTAGTAGTGGATTGTACAATATCGCCTCAACCGCGGTTGCGCACAGAGGCAAGTAAGATGTCCCTATTGGTAGCAAGGTTGTGACATGCATAGTAAGCCAAGGTAGGTGCATGAATGGCTCTAACACACGGAAGGTGGAGTGAGTGCGCCCCTTAAAAACCTGTGTAAAATCACATCTTGGAAGGGAGCACACCAGCAAAGATGCATCACAAGCTAGAAGGAAGGTGAACCAACGATCCAAAGTGATGGTTAAACCAATAGCACATTTCAGTAAGATTCATACAAACATATACAAAAAAAGTCCATACACACATGCATAAGAAAACAAATACATAGATCATTAGAGTAAAAAAGTTAACTGAAATACAATAACAACATATATATGAAATGTGTTGGCTCTATTATATTCAGAAGTGAAAGTTCCAATCATATAGTACAACCATTACCAATCACTAGTCCTGATAACAGAACGTTACAGTCACTGTCGCCTGCTCCTCCAAAGAGATGTACTAGCTCTGCACTATGGAGAAGCCAAGGTTTATTACAATACTCTCCAAGATTTCTCTAAGATACTTGTTACACAAAAATATCGTCACCATGACTATTTGCAGTCAGTATGGGTCTATCATCACTTATACTATCCTCCTAAGTGAGTCTCAGACCTCAGCTCTTCATGTCAAGCTTTGCAAATGAGAGAAAGACATTAAAAATCAATAAAGCTCTGGTTCCGCACTTTCTCTCACTTTTGCCTGCGGGCCTGCACCCTTTGTTCATGTTACCTGCGTATCTGCACACTTTGTCTGTAAAGGGGTGGGTGCGTACCCTTGTAAAAGTAAAAAAGGCGCAAGTTTATTCTAAAAAACTCACGTTGGGTTAATTCTAGATGATTCTATAAGGAATTTTGACATGGATTGTTCACTCCAAGGTGGTTCATGCATCCCAAAAGAGAAGGAGCTAATCCCTTGATAGGAGGAGCTATCCCATTGAAGGAGGGATTTATCCCTTTGAAGGAGGACCTAGTAACTTCCCTCCATTGCACTATAAATTAAGGCATTGGGTTAGTTACTGGGGGGGTTAGAAGCTGAACATTTTTTAGGGTAAATTCTGGTGGAATTGGGACTTCCTAGTTAAGCTTGAGAGGAAAGATCACATACCTTTTGACTTCATTGGGAGGTGAGTGAAACTTGTCAAAGTAGAGGAGACTTCTTGTTGGACCCTAGGAGGAGCTTGTACAACATCAAGGCATAGGTTGTAAAGTTCTTCTTTGATTTGAATTAATACAATCAAATTCATTTTTCTCAACAAATTGTCTCATGTGGTTTGTTTCATAATCTCCTTGATCATTATGATGGATATGCTTTATGATATTGGCTTTTCAGGTGCTATTTAATTTTTTTGATTGTTTGTGTTTGCAGACTTACTTCAAGGAAGCTCATTTGGAGCAAAGGAGCGAGGCTTCCACAAACTTACATTGGACCCAAGGTAGGCCTAAAACACTTGTTTGCCTTTGTTTTTAATTGCATATTTAGAGAAAGATAGTTTTTGATTAGCTTGCTTGTCACTAGATATATTTAGATACTAGGGAGGTCGATCTTGTCCGCAACCTCAACTCATTCCGTGTGACAAAATGGCGACTCCGTTGGGGACTTGATTGTTTTTCTTGTTTTTACTTTGACCTAAGAAACTTGTGTTTTTGTTTCTATTTTTGGCTTGTTGTGTGTGGAATTGGGTGGATTTAGTAGAGCTAGGATTATTTTTGCTTTTCATAACTTTAGGAGAAGCCCGCACCCTGTGCTTGTAACACAGTGTGTACTTATACGCATGTTTGCTTTGCACACAGAGCGTGCACACACCTGTGTGAACTGTGGGCCTGCGGACCCTGCTAAAATTTTGAAAAACTTAAATTTTTATCTTTCAATTAGTTTAGTATTTGTTTAGATGTTGTTATCCTCTGCCCAGACCTGCGTGTGACTTGTTAAGAACTTTCCTTGGTTTAATTCCATTGGTGTTAGGGTTTTAGGTGAAATTCCTAGAAGTTTTGGTTGATTTTCATTTTGGTCGTGTAGTAGCTCAGAGCTTAGAAGCTGTAGAAGCCTTAGGTCACCTTGGTTTTTATTGGCCTTCTTATGAGTCTGACCATTTGCAAAATCTACCTTTGTTGAGGAATCCATCTTGTGTTTTCTCTTTGCGAAACTTCGAAAAAGCTTGTGTTAAAAGTTTGGATTTCATTTTTACAAAAAGAAAACAAAAAAATCGCTTGTTTTTTGACTGATTTTTTATTCTGGACAAGTTAGTCCTTGGTTTGCTTATCGCCAAGTAAAACATCCTTGAAAAAGACATCTTGTAAGCTTTTACTTCAAATAGTTTTTTATAGTTTGTAGATCTCAAGATTTTATTTATTCATAGTTTTGAGTGTTTTTATAAAAATACAAAAATCTCTTTTGGAAAAAGTTTGTTTTGGTAGCATTTGAGCATTTGAAAGAAAAGGGAAATTTTTGTGAAAATAACTAGTTGTCTCATTTTGAGTGCATTGGAGCAAAAAACTCTTATTTCAATTTGTTTGTTAAGAAAGATTTGTGTTTACAAGCATTCACATTCTCAAACTCTTTCCTAGCTAGAAGTTCATTGAAGAGAAAAGATTGTTTAATCATCTTAAGTGCATTTTTTAGTGATTTCGAGTCGAGTCTTCACACCATGAGTTTCATCTCTGTACCTCTTGGCTTAATCAAAAACCAATAAAAATAACGCTTAAAGTAAAATCAATCTAGAAATCTTTTATTTCTAGGGCTCTATTACACCAACATAGCTTAGGCTAGTGTCTTGGAGTAGGGAGTAATTAACTCTCCAAGATAGTAAAACAAACAAGTAGATGTATCTTGCGGTAGGAGAGAAATCCAATTGTTGCATCTATGCTCTGGGAAAGCTCCTCTTAAAGGAGAAGCACGAGATCGTGTCTGAACCAGTGTGGGAATCAATCCTTCCTCATTGGGAATGACGCCAGATATTCACGTATTAAAAACGGTAAACCTCGGATTAACCATTGTCGAGGAGCCTGGGGTCACTTGTTGGTAAACCTTGGATTATGTCAAGGAGCCTTCAATGGGATTGAACTTGCTACTCTGCCCTTTCATGTGTATCGGATCGTAGACTATTCCCCCAGGTATATTTGTTTCTATTGGTAACCATAGTGACCATATTCTATAGGATTCTTCCTAAGGTGATGGTGGTGGGAAGATCCCACTGTACCTAGAGCAGACGTCGGCTAGACTCACTTGGATTTTCTAGGGGGTTCTCTTCACTCGAGACGGTTTAGTGGAGAAACTTGTGCCAGTCTATTCATTAAGCAGGTTTCCGGGGTAACTGTTCCAACCGTTATTTCTGCATTGAACTCTGCGACATTGGATTTCATCACCAACTAGTGTTTTCAGTACGGAAAGTTACTGTTTGTGTGTGGTTTGATCTCCTAGATTATTTAGGCGTGTGATTCAATTTGTTTGGTTCTTTAGAGGCTTTAGGTGGTTTTCATTGAGATTTTACTTTGTTTTCGTGTGTAGTTAAAATTTTTAACCGTGGTTAAATTACCGAGGAAGTCCCATAGACTTCAGGGCCAACCTCCTGAGTTTTCACCAAGCCATCCTGAAGGGCTATGGACCCTGGTAACTCCTAGAGACAGTAGAGTTGGGTCACCTGAAAAAGGAGAGTCTTCTTTGGTGGTATATCCTGATTTTTCAGCTTTAATAGAAGATTATAGTGCACAGTTTGTGTCTGTTTCCGAAGTTACTGGTAGTGTTTCATCTACTAGTGATATAGGTGAAGAACCTGAAATATCTAAACCTGAATCTGAAACTGCTGCTACTCCAATATCAGGGTTTGCCTCTCCAGCTTCTAGTGGTCCTAGTTCACCTAGGATAGAAACAATAATTACCCAAAATCTTCCTTCTGGACTAATAGCTATTGAAGAACTTGTTATTCCAGAAAAAGAAGAAGGCATCCCTATCCCTAAAAATCAACCTGTTATAGAGCTTAGGAAGCGTGAATCAATCTTTTACAGTCTGCCTAGGAGCAGTGCTTGGTATCTTTCATTGACTAATTTTTTGGAAAACCCGGGACTAAGTTTTTCACCACCTCGTATTTCTTATCACCCAACAGCTAGAGGTTACTATCCTCCATTAAATATGTTGAGACAGTTGTCCATGTTTTCTCAATCTCCGAAAGCCTTTTTGTACGGCGGGCCTTCTGTTCCTACTGGGTATCAATCAATTTTTGGTACTTTTTCGGGAGCATCTCCTCAACCTATTGAACAAGTGTTATTAACTGGAAATAATGGTACTAAACCATTGAGTGTAGAAGATGTTCTCATGATGTCGAGTACTATTCCCAATCCTCAACCTCAAGGTGGCCAGTCACCACCTGGGAGGCAGCCTCAAAATCCTCAAGTATCACCTGGGGGCAACCTCACAGTACCCAGTTTGTGCCTGGGGGCAACCTCAAGGTAGTCAGTTTGTGCCTGGGGGGAAACCTCAAGGACAGTACATACCTACAAGACAGTACGTTCCTCAAGGTCAACCTCAGACTCAATATGTACCTCAAGGTCAACCCCAGTATCAATATGTACCTCAAGGTCAACCCCAGTATCAATATGTACCTCAAGGTCAACCCCAGCATCATTACGTGCCTCAGGGTTATCAACCCCAAGTTTAGTACCCAACCCAAGGTTACCAACCACCTTCTGGTCAATCATATGTTCAAGGATCTGGAAATGTACCATTAAACTATCAACCCTACCCTCAACCAGGTTATGGTCCTCAATATTCTCAACCTGTTATGGGTTCGTACCCCGGAATGAACTTAGTGTGGGATCCATCTCAATCCCAACAGGTCTTGCAACCGAATGTGAAGTTTTCATCTCAAACTGGACAACCCTTGGTTGTTGGTTCACCCCAGTAACCTGTCCAGTCTATTGTTCAAACTTCTGCATCTTCTATAGCTTCTCAGTCTGGGCCTAGTACGCCTCATACTCTGCCTCAGTCAACTGCTGCAACTACTGCATCATCTGTTTCATCTACCCCACCTTCTTCTAGAGTATCGACAGCTCTGGTTTCTACTATCCTTGTATCTACTCCTTAGACATCTTTACCTCAGTCTGGACCTACGGTCCACACTTCGGTCCAGATGCCTGTAGGACAACCAGGTTTAAGTACGGTTTTTTTTCACCAGATAACCTCAATTTATTCAACAACCGTACCAAGGACAGTACCAATTCAGTCCTGCTGTGCAGCAACCAGTCTATCAGTATCAACCGTACCCTCGGTATACATATCAACAACCTCAGCAACCACAGTACAGTCCGGTTAATCCTGGTTTTCCAAGAGGATATAATATCCCAAATGCAATTCCAATCCCTAGTTATCCTAGATATCCTCCTCCTGGGACTGGTCTGACGACCCAGAGTTTTAGGGACCCTAATCGTCAGTTACCATTTATCGCAATTTTGGACTTTCCTGACTTGACACGCCTTATGAATGATCCAATTAACTATCTTCCATTTTGGCCGCCAATGCCGAATAAGTTTCCTAGTGATATTCCTGAGTTTGAAGGTAAGTCAGGAGAGGACTCGTCGAACCATGTGATGACTTATCACCTTTGGTGTGCGTCTAATTCCATTTTAGATGATTCAATCTGTTTAAGACTTTTCCAACGCACTCTAATTGGTCTTGCGGCCAAGTGGTACATTGAGTTACCGCGAGCCACTTTTTATAATTTTAGTTAGTTAGCTACTTCGTTTTTAACTCATTTTCAGTTTCCAGTCAAATATGACAATGGCACAGAATTATTAACTTCATTAAAGCAGTCAACGTCCACTTACATTTTAGATCACATTCATGAATGGAGACGTCGATGGCGTTTAGTGAAATTTTTTATCCCGGATCAGATCTTAACTAAATGGTTTGTAAAATATTTACTGCCCAAGATAACTGAGGATGTAGCTAAGGCCAGAGTCGTTACTGAGGAGCAAGTAATTGCTCAAGCGTAGTACCTTGACTTAGTTTATACTCAGTCAGGTACGTTACATGAGAAAATCCCCGATCTACCCAAACAAAATCAAATCATTGCAGCTCCTTCAGGGTCTCATGCCACTGATGGTATGATTGGTACGGTTAATACCAAAAGTAAGAAGAAGTCTTCCAAGAATTATTCTCCTATCATAACCTTGCCAGATTCCCCGACAGCAGATTCTTTCGCGGAACTTTCCGCCGATATTCATGTTGTAGAGTCATCTACAGCTAAATAAAAAACCGGTGGTAAGAAGAAAGGGAAGAAGAAGAATAAAACAGATAAGAATTCGAAAGAGAAACTAGAAAAAGCCGAATCAACTGATGAAAAATGCAAACCTTGTTATGCTGATCTCATTTGTGATGAAGAACATTTTACGAGAGACTACCCTCATCATGCAGAGGTTGCAAAAATTGTCAAAGGTTCCCAAACTCCTGCAGTTTTGAAGGATCCTTTTCCAAATCAAGACAGTAAGATGATAGGTTCTTCCTCAAGTGCCAACGAAGAACCCATATTGATGATGTCCCATGTTAGAATTGTGACTCGATCACAAGATTATGGAAGTAAAAGTCTTGTTGATGGTAAAGAAGAAGAATCTTCTTATTCTAATCCATCAACCTCAGCTCCCGATTCCGATCCACTGCAGATTGAGAAACCTAATCCAGAATTAGTAATCAAACCGCCTGCCAAGGGTATACTTCGAAAGTCAGCTTTCAATCCACATGCGAGAGCGGCTCAAAACTATAGCATTGTTGAGGATTTAGTTGTTTCACCTTCAGCAATGTCGGCTTTGGAAGTGCTGCAATCATGTCCAGCACAGCGTAAATTACTTTTGTCGACTATAGGAGTTGTTGACGTTTAGGACCTGAACCTTATAATTTTCGATCTAGAAAATAGTGCACCACGCTTACCTCATCAAATGGCTGTCCAGATTCCAGTGATAGTCAAAAACAGACATGTTCATAGGACTGTGATTGATGAGGGAGCTTCAATGTGTATTATGTCGATACAGTGTTGGAGGTCGCTTGGTTCTCCTTCGCTAAATCAATCCCCGATGATTCTAAAGGCCTTTGATGGCCGTGGGTTTCATCCTTTTGGAATTCTACAGGATCTACCTATAGGGGTTGAAGGTAAAATTGTTAATCTAGATGTGGAGGTGGTTGATGCCCCTTTAGATTACAACCTTGTCTTGGGTCGTAGTTGGTCTTACGCTATGACAGCTATTGTTTCATCGGTATTTCGGCTTATAAAGTTCCCTCATAATGGAAAGATCATAACCTTAGACCAGATATCTTACTTTTCATCCGATCTAGCCTCTGCTGAAAGCATTCAGCATGTTGGTAAAATGACTATCCCGTATAAGGATGTTGGAGTAGGACTAGTTAAAGATGTCGATTTACTGTGAACTTTTCCTTTTCCTCCTATCAATGCATCATCTTCTACTGTAACCATTCATATGATTTCATTAGACACCATTGTTTATGATGATCCTTGGATCACACCTTCTGACTCTGAGATAGACTCGTTTGGTGATCTTATACCTTTGAGTCCGTATGAACTTGCGTATCAGGCCGTGCAGTCATTCTCCGACACATCTTCAACCAAAATTGACTTAATGAATGTGGTCCATGAGGAATCACTTTCGACATCAAACTCGGATTCAATAATGTTTTCTGAACTTGTTCACATTGATGAGCAAATTCATGAAATCCTATGCGTCGATGAGTTACCATGGGAAGATATTCATCACAGATCTTCATTTTTACCTGAGGGTGATCGTTTTGAAAATGATTTTTCATCAATTTTTACGACTGAATATGTCAAGGAAGCTCAGAATCCAATGAAACATCCTGATTCAGAGTTAAACTTGGGAAATATTTCTCGAACTATTCCCCTTGACATTTCGGTTAAGCCTGGAATTGTTGAAAACGTTCATATAGGTGCCTCTTTTACGGAAGATGAAATTCAAATATATAAGGCCCTATTTCAAGAATTCTGCGACATGTTCACCTGGTCATATGAGGAAATGCCAGGAATTGACCCCGCAATTGTTATTCATGAAATCAAAACTTACCCAGATGCTAAACCCGTCCGGAAACGTTTGCGTCAGATCCACCCAAGAAAAGCTGCTGCAATTAAAGCAAAAGTTGAAAAATTACTCAAAGCAGGTTTCATTTATCCGATCCTGTTAATGGATTGGGTATCGAATATTGTTCTTGTTAACAAAAAACAAGGGACAATAAGAATATGTATCGATTATAGGGACATTAATCGAGCCTGTCCAAAGGACAATTACCCAACTCCCAATATCGATCAAATCATCGATGATTGTGCCGGCAGTGAAATTTTCTCCTTCATGGATGGTTTTTCCGGATACAATCAAATCAATATTCTACCTGCTGATCAACCAAAAATGGCTTTAATTTGTCCATGGGGGACATTTGCTTATTGCAAATTACCTTTTGGGCTCAAGAACGCTGGGGCAACTTTTCAATGGGCCATGTCTTATGCTTTTCATGATATCAAGCACATTGTGCAAACCTATCTCGATGACTTGCCTGCTCATTCATTACATCGAGCTTATCATCTCGTCCATTTAAGAGCAATATTTATGAGGTGTAGGCATTATCGGATTAGGTTGAATCCCCACAAGTGTGTTTTCTGTATTGAAACATGTCGGTTACTGGGGTTTGTTGTTTCGAAAGCCAGCATTCGCGTCGATCCCTCGAAGGTTGAAGCCATTATCAAATTGCCTCCTCCTTCGAGTCTTTTCCAACTCCAAAGTTTGCAAGGGAAAGAAAACTTTTTACTTCGATTCATCCCTAACTACATCGAGATCACAAAGGGTTTTACCTAGTTGTTGAAACAGAATACTCCATTCTTTTGGGACGAGATAGCTGAGAAATCTTTTGATGCACTAAAACACGTGTTGACCCATGCACCGTTGTTGCATCCTCCCAACTACAACCAGGACTACTTCTTGTATCTCGCTGCCTCCCATTCCACCATCGGAATGGTGTTAGTTCAGGAAGATGAATTCGGTACTGAACATGTGATATATTACCTTAGTTGAACTTTAAATCCAACTGAGCTGAAATACTCACATGTGGAGAAATTGGCATTAGCATCCGTTCAAGCTGTCCAACGTTTTTGTCATTACATTTTACTGCGTAAGACTACAGTCATTTCTGATTGCAACCCTATGATCTATATTTTGACCAAGCAATTGCTGGGGGGAAAGTACTCCAAATGCATTGTGATCCTGCAGGAGTTCGACTTGGAATTTGAAAATTCTAAGTCAAAGAAGTCTTTAGTTTTTGCGGAGTTAATGTGTGACTTCCCGCGTGCTGACACGGAAACTGTGGTGGAGGAGCCCATTGCAGACGAATCCTTGTTTCTAATCAGTACTTTAGATCCGTGGTACGGAGATATCATCGTTTATCTCCAAACCCAATCCTTTTGGCCAGATATTTCACGGTCCAAACGTTGAAAAATATGATTCCAGTCCCAACAATTCAAAATTATTGGAGATACTCTTTATTGTCGTGGGGCGGACTCTATTTTTCGACATTGTTTAACTCATGAGGAAGCTGAAAGGGTCCTAAATGACTATCACTCTGGAGCATGTGGTAGTCATATGTCTGGGTATGCCACAGCCCAAAAGATATTGTGCGCTGGCTACTTCTGGCTGTCTATGTTTAAAGATTGTATTATCGCGGTCCGAAAATGCCACAACTACCAGATTTTTGATCGAAAGATGCACGCTCCACATGCTCCTCTTCACCCTATAATTTTCGTTGGTCCTTTTTCCAAATGGGGTATCGATTTTATTACATGTAACCCTCACTCGGCCGGGGGGCATGCGTATATCATCCTTGCAGTAGATTATTTTACCAAGTGGGCCAAGGCGATGCCTACATTTGAGGCAGACGGCAAAACAGCTGTGATTTTCATGTTCAATCATATAATTGCTAGGTTTGGTGTTCCACAAGTGATTATCACTGATCATGGGCATCATTTTCGAAACGTTATGATGACTGAATTTACAGGTTAGCTTGGCTTGCGTCATGATAGTTCAACTCCTTATTATACACAAGCTAATGGTCTGGTTGAAGCCATCAACAAAGTTCTAGTCATCATGATCCAACGAATCATTGGGATTCATCGGTCGAATTGGCATCACATGCTATTTTCAGTGCTTTGGGCGTATCGAACCTCAGTAAAAACGTCAACATGGTTCACTCCTTTCCAACTAGTTTATGGTCTGGAAGCTGTGTTACCCATTGAGTGTGAAATACCGTCATTGCGTATGGCCATCGAGTTACTTCCAGCCACTTCCGAAGAGGAAAGACGTTTGTTAGACTTGGCTCAGCTAGATGAGAATCGACGCGATGCTGCATTAGCGATCGAATCTCATGCAAAACGCATTAAATCTCAGTATGATCGAAATGTGACCCCTCGAAACTTTTTGGAAGGAGATCTAGTCTTATTGTACGATCAGGCAAATGATAAATTAGGTGCTAGAAAATTTGTGCCTATGTAGCATGGCCCTACGTTGTCAAGCGAAAGCTAGCAAAAGGGGCCTATGAATTGGTAGACTTTGATGGGGTCTCTTTAGGTAAACCCAGAAATGGTCTTTACCTGAAGAGGTATTATGCTTAAGGATGGGTGTGGAGATTTTTAGTTAGGATAGTTTTCTTTCTAGCTGGTGTGTTTTATATTAAAAAGTGTGCTTAGCTTAGAGAGTGTTTTTTGTCATTATTCCTTCTTATCTTGGTTTTACTCTTGATATCGCAGATGTCGACGCCTCTCTAAACATACATTGGTTTCACTGACGGTGCGTGTCGTAGTACATAGAATATTTCTTTCGCAACTTGGGTTATTTATTCACCCTCTGACGAGTTGGTATCTATGCACAGGGTAAAGCCTCGGTCAAACAACAAACAACATTGCAGAGTATAGTGCAGTGATTGAGTTATTATCTGAATCTATTTCATTTGGGATTTGGAGTTTGATAGTGAGGTTAGATTCTGAACTCATTGTATTACAACTTAATAGAGTATAAGCCATTAGAAATCCAGTATTATTGAGATTATTTTTTAGAGTGCGTCTCTTGGAACGTGAATTTGACTATATTGAATATCAACATATTCCAAGATCTTTAAATACATTAGAAGATGCAATTGCTTCTCAAATGTTAAGTAAACGTGTGCAATAATCATACAAGTAAATTTAAAAACATTCCATAACATGTTTAACAAGATAAGCCGGTAAAAGTGATATAATATAATGTAGGAGTGTGTCAAAATATACATCATCCTCGATCATAGGTTGAAAAAGACCTTATGATTGGCAAAAATGATAAGTACAAAAAGCAAAAATTTCATATGTGACTACAATAGGCGATCATCCTATCACTGGTGATGATCTCGTTAAGAAACCACTACACAGGCCACCTTACAAAGGAACCTCCTAAAAGGTCCTGGGACCCAATTCACATAGCGCTGAAGACGACAAGGAATGTCATCTATGCTGGTCTCTGGAATGTCCCCTGTCAAGCACTCTAGATGGCTCTCCAACTCGGCAAAAGTCTTTGCTGATTCGTCCTGTGGGGCTAGTGCCACTACAGCTGGTTGTTTCCTCTCGTAAGGGCGAAGAGCGGCTGGTCGCCGTGGGCCCACATCTGCATTTGAAACTTTTACTATCAGTTTTGGGATGAGATAAAAACAAAAAAAAATTAAATTAGGAAAATGTCGAAAATGATTTTACCTGAGTCATCCCATTGCTCTCCTGGTGGAAGAGCCATGTCTGGGTCACCACGAAAATCTACCCGAGCATAAGGAAAGTCCTGGATAGAAAAAACCTAGTTCTCCAACCATTGGAAATACTCAGGTTTGAATCGGGCAACCTCTGTCCCCTCGTCAGGATGACGGGCCATAACTATAACCCGTCGCATCAGTTTGGGCTCTCGAGGAAGCCCAGCTCCAATAGTGAGGTGTTGCGGGATCAACGTCAGAACCCTCTCTAGACCAAAGCTCACAACTATAGTACCATATCCAAAGGTCTTCAGTTGTCCGTTTTTGGCCCTGGTCAGTTGGCCTTTTACATTAGCCAACACAGCATCGCACTAGTTGAAAATGGTACCTCGAAAGCAATCAACTGCCATCCGCATCTGGGATCTAGTGGCAATATGTAGTGCTGCGTTACCGCAGAGTCTGGTAACTGCAAACCCAATCACCATGAGTTCAGGACGGGATATGGTCTTGATATCTATCCCTTTGTCTCAGTTCTGAACATTGCAGTACTCTAGCTAGAGGCTCTCGACAGACTGGCCACCTGCCCTAGCCCCGAATAGAGTCAAGTGTTCACCTCTCCTAGGCAAGCCGATCAAAAAGTATATGTCTGCCGGCTCTATTTCGAGTTGGTGCCCAGCAATGAAGAAGCATTGGTCATGTATGCTCCATCTATCCACCAGCCACTGCAGAAAGTCCACCTGGGCCCTCATGCCAGCTATGGCCCAGAATTTGTACAAGCCACATGCCTTCAATACATCAATCGAAGGTTGATGATTCATCGTGGCAAGATCTACGTCCTCATACTCCCATTCTTTCCAATCAAGCATGATGTTTATCCTACATCCAGTAAAAAGGCGAATTAGAATATACAAAATTGAATTTTTTGGGTAATTTTTTAGTTCATTAGGTTTTAAAAACTTTTGTGCGGGGTACGCACACTCTGGTTAGGGACAGTGCGTGAGGCCCGCACCTTGCCTTCACGGCAGGTACGTACCCCCGACTTTTTTCCCATTGTAAAAAAGTTGGGGTACGCGGGTCCCCTGTGGTAAACCTGCGGGCCCCCGCGCACAGGTTTTTAAACCTAAAAACCTCCTAAAAAATAAAATGAACCACTAAAAAACAATTTGAATCGAATAGAAATGAAGAGTAGGATGATGTGGATTACCTGGAGGAGACGGTGCTCGATTCCGACGGACGGATTTTCCACAACCTTCATGGGAAGTTTCTGACCAAAAGCCTTTTTTCTCACCCAAATCTCAAACGATAAAAATGAATGGTTAAAAGTCCTTTTTATAAGTTTTTTGAATAAATAAATTGCAAATTTGTTTATGTTTCACTTTGAAAAGGTAATTTTTTGCAACATTTTTACCCATTTTAAACAGGTATGAGTAATGTTTGAGTTTTTGTTCAGGATAACAAATTTTTCAGGCGAAATCAGTCATTTTCGACGAAAAAACATTAGAGTCACCTTTAAGCTCTTTTCTGACTCCTAAAACATGAAAAGATTGCCGAGTTTTTCTTTTTAAGCTCATTAAAACGGAACTAAAAAGGTGGTCCTCTTACAGACCTTTTTTGACCGTAAAAACATGAAAAGATTGTCGGATTTTTGTCGTTTCAAATTTGATATTGGTCATAAAACGACGTGTCATTGATCGCTTTTTTACTTTTTCGGATTAGAGGCACTAATTACGAAAAGTACTCCTTGGTCGTAAAGATCAAGCGGTTCCCTCAAGTATTATTTTATACTTTTTCGAGCTTGGGAGACACAAATTTACGAAAAAGGTCAACCCTAGAGTCTTCTTAAGTTTTTTCAAACTCTCTAAAATTGAAAAAATCTGAGTTTTCCCTATACTAGACTCGTTAAATTTCGACAGTAAAGGACCTATTCAATTACAAACAGGAACGAACCACTTCTTCTTAGGGTTTGAATTTAAACTAAGTTGGACTCATCCGAAGGATGAGCTTATAATCAAGCACATGTTATCCTCCTCAAGCTTGTAAAAAATAAAGAGGTACTTGCCAAAAATGGTGGGGGAAAAGAGAGAAAAATGAGCATGTTTGTCATACTTCATAACCACCCTTGAACACGACACTTTCATTCACCTGGGTTGGGAAATCCTTTTCCTAACAGTTGATCAAACCACATTGAAAGTCTTCAATCGATTTTTGGGTATTAACTTTGGGTTAATTGTCACCAAACTATCTGCTGTGTCGTTATGTGTTCAAGAGGTCAGTGCAAATAAGCCATTCATCTGCAAAATATCTATTATCCATCTTGACCATCCCTGAATCAGTCCTTGCAACTAAATTTATTCAAACTTGATCTATGATTTCGTGTTGTGGGCTTGCCTACGACGGATCACTTTCTATCGACTTTAGCTCTTTATCTAGAAAGATGATCTAGAAATCGCCAATACCTTGAGATCTGCATGCCTCAATGGCAAGTTTCTCGCCTTCGATGATAGGTTGCATCATTGACCTTCGATCGAAGGATTATGTGACATGTTCGAAATCAGCACATCTAATCACATCTCATGGATTGTACTGAGTACTTTGAGAGCCATTGTCATTATTGGTGGTTTCTCTCACACTTGTTAACAGTTTACATCATTGACTGGTAATCAAGTGGTTTCTACCATGTTCGACTTCGACACATTCATTCGCATGGATAGAATCGTACTGTTTCGAGAAGTAGAAATGAAGACCCTGGATCTAGTTTCCACCATCCAGGCTGCGAGGAATTTTGTATTCATTATACTATGGATTATTCATAAACAGATGGTTGCGTCCATACTGTGTCTACATGTGTCTATACTTGTGATGTATTACAAGATCATTCCTATATCATAGCAGTAGTTAGTTTTCTAGTTAGTTTTGATCTGAGTATGGGAATGCCTACCTCGGCGATGATATGATCTCATATATATATTTTTCATTGAGTGTTTTTACAGGTTCTGTTAGCTACCTATACCAATAGGTTTCATTTTTCATGATTGGCAGGGGAAGTGCCAATATGATCTACTTTGGTGATACAAACATCTCATATTCTTGTGGAAGAAATATACTTGCATTTGATTGATGTTGCCCTACTTCTAAATGGGTGATCCAACAGCCTAAGTTGGGTCATGCCATGTTTCAATTTTTGTTGTAGATTAGAGAAAGAAATCTGTCCAAACAGCTCAATCTTGGCAGGTAAAGTAGATAGGTAGAGAATGAAGATTCCCAACTGCTTAATCTGGGGCCTTGGAAGAAATAAAGGTAGTTTTAGATAGAAAATCAAAAGAAAAAGCCAAAGGAAAAGAAAAGACACAGAAGGGTTTGCAAGTCTAAGTGCACCCTCCTTAGAGTAACAAAAAATGCTAGGAAATAAAGTGGGTAGGTAGATGGGGTTGCAGAAAGCATGGTTTATGGTATTTCACTGGCCTAAGCAAAGGTAAAAACATGGTGCCAGGGCAGATTTCCTATTTCAGCAGTCTTACAGCAACTTAATGAAGTATGTCTAACTTCCAAATTACCCCCCATCATATTCATGGCTGACATCCCTATGCCACCTATGTTCATGAAAGAAGTCAAAGTCTTTTGTTGGTTCTAGTTTCTTTAAGAGCCACATTTCTTGTGTAAAAATTCTTTTCATTTTGATCTACTTCCTAAAAACTAAGTTGATTTCATATAAATAACTTAATATTTTACCCCCCTCATCCACCCCTTTTCACTCATATTAACTACTAACCTATCACTATTTAACTCCTTATACCCCCTATTCCCCCTATTACTATGTAAAATTTGGCAAAAAACCCAAAATATCTATATATCCCCTTCCCCGAGCCTTATAGCTCTATGTATCAGTTTTTGAATGTTTTCAAACGCTAAAACATTGAGCGCGACCCAAAGAGCACCGAAAAATTAATCTTGGGATTAATCCGGGATTTGCTCGGATTAACAACCAAAACCCGCTTTGTAAATAAACCTTGCAAAAAACCATAAAAACCCACTTTTTATAATGTTCCGTCGGGCACGCATTTCAGAGAATAATCATATTTTATTCGTCTGCGCATTCCATATTTCCCTTTTACCTCATCAACCCGTCAACCATCATATCTGGGCTTTCCCATCCGACGGCCCACATCCATATCGGACGGGCCCCGATCATCGCACTTTACCGCCCGAGAAACTGTCAGAGGGTGACGTCAAGCCTCTGCCACGTGTCACCCCCATATCTTCTCGGGCCGCCCTCTGAGAATACCGTGACCATATCTAGAGCGGTCCGAGAAAATCCACTTACCGTTGTGTTATATCGCCTGCCCACGTCACCGCTACGTCACGCCCACGTCAGTTCAACTCGGTGCCCTGTCGGCACCCCCGCCCGCCAGCGCTCTGACGTGTCCACCACCTATGCAATCCCCGTGGACCACTCATAGGCTGCCACGTCACTCGATGACGTCATGCTGATGTCACCCGACCCTGACCCCACCTAATGATGTCATGCTGACGTCATCCAAAAAACGCGCCAATAACCCAAAAAGTTTATATTTTAGCCAAAATTTCGTGTTTTTATCACTTTTGCTAAAAAAACTGTTGCTCACCTCTACATGCAAATTACGACCACCTGTCGCCAACCTGCAAAAATCGACCCGAAGACCGTTGGCGCCTCCAACCCACCTGCATTTGTGACCATTGCCGGCAATTCACCAGGTATTTTTCCAAAGCATCCCCTCAGCGCTTGGTTATGTCCATAATTCTCCAGAACTGAATTAAAAAGAGTGAGGCAACATGTGTTTACCAGCAAATCCCCGGTAACCAGCATTCCTTTACAGTTGTAGGGTCTAAATTCACCTATTGAACCCACATATAGTCACCTTTTCCTAAATTCACAGTCTGTCCGCACATTCGTGGACTGAAAACCTGAGCTGCACTAATTCACCGGGAGAACAATGCTACTAGTCCCTGCATTTGCTCAATTAACTCTCTTTTGAGTATTTTACACCATTATCACCACAGTTTACCCCATTTTCCCTTGCAATTTGCTTTACTTCTACAAAAATACCCCTCTGTGTTGTTCTGCCGACTGAAACCAGTTCTAGTACAAGTCACAAGTACTACTTAGCCATGGAAACACCAGTAGCCCTGAATATTCAACCTCTGAATGCCCCACACAGAGAGCTAGAGTGGAAGGCCCTGGGTGATAGAGACTACCAGATGCTAGACTCAACTGCCATGATTTCCAAATTTAATATTCACCTGTTGAATGAGTTAAAAGCCCAATATCTCAGTGGAGCTGATATCTTAGGGATTTGGGACTCCAACCTGCCCATTTACAATCTCCCTCAAGTCAATGTCCTCCTAGACTTGATAAATCAATGTTGTTCCAGCTATGACCCATGTCAGAGAGCTGTTCTCAGCCCCTCAGGCTCAGTATTGTTCCATATCACCCTTGAGGCCATTAATGAGATGCTACACTTTCACACTGCAAAGCCCCTAACTCCTCTCTCCATCAATGACTTGATAAAGAAAGGGGGCAAGCTGTCCAGTGCTCAGATTATCAAGATTAATCAGTTATTTATTCAGCCAAAATTTGAAGCTATGAGCACCACCCTTCCTATAGCATATCAATATCTTAATGAGCTGGGCAAAATGCTTGTAGATTTGATCAGTTACATCCTGGGTTATGGGACATACGAGGATGTTGATGAAACCATTATGGCCATGCTGCCCATATTCTCCCCTGGAATTCCTCCTGCTGTGCACTATGATTTTGCCACATACATTGCCAATAAGATTCATGAAAAATTGATGAATCTAGAAAGGGAAAAGGTGTTTAAATACACTAGGTACATCTATCACTTATTCTTATTTTATCAGCCTGATGCCTTCCCTATTCCTCTCAAGAAGCTAAATGCCCAGGGAAACCCAAGGTCTGTAGTGTTTTGGTCTTCAGTCTTTCATCATATATCTATTCACCTTACACCTACTGTGAATTCATAGACCTTTTTATCCATCCAGCTATGACCTTGTTATTGGGTGTCCCTTCTCCCAGATTGACAAAGGAGATGCAAAGGATTCTTCACCTCTCAAAGGCATACAACATTGGTGATTGGTACTTTTACCAACACCATACAGTAATAAGAATATATGGCTGTGAGTTGAACCCTTATAGGCTTCCAAGATATGTCCCTATGAGACTTTTTGCCCTAGAGTATTTTAGGCAGTTTGGAAATGCAAACTTTGTCCATTTCCAAAGTAAAAACAAGAAGGTGCAACTGAAAGTAAGAAATCAGCTAGGCCCATTTCTATACTACAAAAGGGAGGAAGGATGGAAGGAAGCTGATATGATCCTAGAGACCCTCAAATTGCAAAACAGTTTCAAATGGGTGCCTTATGACCCTAATCATTTCATTTCGCTCAGGAGGGTAAAATACAAACTGGGTGGCTACGCTCACATGAGACTGCCTCATATTGAGCAGTATGCCAATTCTTTAAGCTGGAAAGAGGGCACTCTAGAAGAGCCAATTAGTAGAGAGCAAATGCTACAAAGAGAAGCAAAGAATATTGAGAAAGAGGCTGACTTGGAAACTTGTGGGCAGGTTTCCTCTTCCTATCAAAGGCAACTTGGAGTAGCTGCCTCATCTTCTACAGCCCAGCAGCAAGCAGCCGGAACTGCCCAACAGGAATCAAGCAAGGATAAAGGCAAGCAGATGGAGCAGGAACAACCACCTCCTATGACAGAACAACAAGCAGAAAAGCAGGCAGAACAACAAGAAAAAGGGCAAAAAGACAGGTAGCCTATACAGCAAGAACAAACAACTGAAGCCCCAACACCTACTGAGCAACAGGCTCAAGAAAATATGCCTCCTGGGCAAGAAAAGACAGTGGAGGCCTCAGTGCTGCAAACTCCACAGAAAGAGGAAAAGGGAAAGAAGAGGGATAGAGAGCAGGAGACTCCCCTCACCACATCCACAAATCAAGGGGAGAAAAGGCAAAGATTGAATCCCCTCTCCGAGGAAGAAATGCCTATGGGGCAATCATTGGGCATGGGCCCACCAAGCATGGAAGCATCTGCATGTTCCTTTCAGCATGAACAAGAAAGAACCCTTGGAGGAGAGGTCAGCTCCTCAAGTCAGCAAAGGATAGCAGGGACAGTTATCAAACAACAATTCATTGATATTAAAAGGAGAAATGAGCCACTCAGGCTCCAAATCTACAACCAGTTGCTTAAGATGGCCCCTACCAATCAACAGAGGCATATATCAGCCTATGACATAATAGAAGGGAAAATGACCATGAGTCATTTCATGCCCACTATGCTGCAGCCATAGTCAGCTGCAGACTATATAAGAACCAACCTTGAGGTTCTTTCCAAGGACATCCACCCTATGGACCAAATAGAACTTCACAAGAAAACGGGTGAGATGGTCTATTCAACACTGGCAGATAAAACATTGTTTGCTAATAGGTTGGAAAACAACCTAAAAAATACAGCTGCCCAACTTGAGTTGGAGAAGGCAGCCTCTCAGGCCAAAGACAACAAGATCGGGTCTTTGGAGGATATAATCATAGAGCTTGGGCATGAACCAAAGGATCCAAAGGCTATACAAACGCTGTTGAAAATAAGAGATGCAGACCTTGCAGCTCTAAGAAAGAAGATTAAGCTCCCACCAACCATTCACCCTCAAACAGAAGAGGTTGCCCAACAAAGACAAGACCAGGAGGTAGAAACATTGCTGATAGCACTGCACAAACAGCTAGCGCAAACAGAAGGGGAGCTGGAGGACACAGAGGTTACACTGCAGGCAGCCCTACAGCAGAAAGAAGGAGGTCAAACTTCTCAGCCCCCTCCAGATATCATAAACATTAAGGAGCCCCCACAGACTACTGCTCCTCCCACAAAGCAGACAGCTCCATCAACATCAACATCAGCACCAGCACCAACTTCAGAGCAAGCTCTGAGCCTTGATATGCAGAAGTTGATGAGTGAAATCAAGGTCCTAGAAGCCCAGATGACAGAGCTAAATGGAGCTAAGGAGAATTTAGCTAAGCTGAATGAAAAATATGACAAATCCAAGCAGAATGTAGCTGAAAAAGGGAGTGAAATAAAAGCTCTCAAAGAGAAGATAAAGGAGCTGGAGAAAGAGCTCACCCTTGACAAAGTGGTGGCTGAGGTCAAGACAGTTTTGTGGACCCACATTGGCCAATCAATAATGGATCAGTGGAAATATATTGAGACTATCCATGAGCAAATGGAGCTCATAGGCAAAGCACAGAAGGAAGTCCATAGAGTAAGGGCATCTCTAGGCAGTATGCTTGAGATAGCCAATAGAATGATCAATGTGCTTAATAATTGGACAGGTCCTCAGCTGGCAGCAATAGAATATCCATTAGAACTAAAACCATCTAGCTAATAAAGAGGGTCCTCACATTGAAAAGCCTGGTGCAGACATTGGATAGAAGAAGCCAGGACATGCAAACAGAAGTCAATAGATTCATGGACAAGTTTGCAACATTACAGGGCAGAGGTCTTCCTAGCTTGCTAAACAGCGCAGGGAGACTGCTATCACATGATATTTATGCAAAAAGCATGAACACATTTGCCACCAATCAGATCAGTCAAGGATCAAGCACTTCAGAGGTAACAGGGCCAGCATCTGGGCAAAGTCTCTATGATAGAATAGAGAACTTATTTTTTATTATGAATGAGATTAGAAATTTGTTTGAAGTGCCTCCAAACTTCTACAAATACACAGAGGCAGATGAAACCTTAGATGCAATTTTGAGGCATCAATTGCCTACACAGGAGTGGTGGACCAGAATGATACAGTTGTTACTGTAAACAGGAGGTTTTCATCAAAGTTTTGTCATAAAAAAACATAAGTCATCATATTCAGAAAATATGATGCATACACTATGACTGGAGAAAAGTGGAATGAGCCAACTCAGTAGGAAGATTCGGCCACTAAAAGAAACACTGACAACTACAGGTAACAGGGCCAAGAAATCTACAGCATGACAAAGTATAAAGACACATCATTCAGCATTAATGCAGAACGCTCAACCGACTCAGTGTCCTCCAAAGGTCAAGAAGAGTTCTGACAGAATTAAAGACTATTTATCTTACATTTAGGGTAGCAATAACTTCCTTATCTGCTATTTTGTAAACTTGGTGAGCGTATTTAATCTATCAAATGACTCAGTGTTCAGATATTTTGTAAAATCGATTGTATATATTCCCCCTCGCATAAGCTTGCAAGTGTGGTTTTTGTTGTTTCCTGGTGAAAAAAGGAGAACTCGGCTGTAATTTCTGAAAGGATGATATAAATAAAGCTTGGAGTTACAGGAATTGGGTCTTATTGATGCATGCTGTCTTGGAACCATTGAATGCTGCAGGATTCTAGTGCTATGGCTTAATATAATAAGTGTTCTCTATCTCTGTTAATGTTTTGTTATTTGTTTAAGCTCACAACTCTCATATGTTGTTCTAAATCTAGGAAGAAAGAAAAAGAATAGCTCAAGATTTGTCCATGGAGACACCCTGATCTCAATCTGTCTTTACTAGAAATGTTTTCTATGACTTCAGTTGTTTAATTGGAATTCTTAACTGCTCCAATAAACCCTGAATATTTCACAGTTACTATTTAGTAATTCATGTATGCTACTAAGTAGAAATTGTTGTTCAAATTGTTATCACACTGTCTGTAATTCCATTCCCCATTGTTTCACTCAATAATCAGAAATTTATATTAAGAATAGCTATCTAGCCTTGCAGTAAAACTTTCTCCATCACAGGCACCAGGACTGTCTCAGATTTCTGACTCCATATGCCCAATGGATTAGCATCTTTCACACATTTCATGCCCTTCTCACAACAACAGTTCACAACCAAAGTCTCAAACAAAACTGAAACTTATAACTAGCCTAAAATCTTCACAAAACAAAGCCAAAACTTAAAGAGAGAGCCCTCTCTGATTATAGGTAGGCTAGGACCTATAATCCAAAGCTTGGTTAGTGGTTACCCCGGCCGTATTCCCTTGTGAGTCATAGGGAACAACCTGGGTGTTAACAGGTTACTAGGGTTTGTTGTTTTGAAAGCCGGCATTCGCGTCGATCCCTCAAAGGTTGAACCCATTATCAGATTTCCTCCTCATTTGAGTCTTTGCCAACTCCAAAGTTTGCAAGGGAAAGCAAACTTTTTACGTCGAATCATCCCTAACTACGCTGAGATTACCAAGGGTTTTACCTGGTTGTTGAAGTCGAATACTTCATTCTTTTGGGATAAGATAGCTAAGAAATCTTTTGATGCATTAAAACACGCGTTGACCCATGCACTGCTGTTGCATCCTCCCAACTACAACCAAGACTACTTCTTGTATCTCGCCGCTTCCTATTCCACCATCAGAATGGTGTTAGTTTAGGAAGATGAATTCGGTACTGAACATGTGATATATTACCTTAGTCGCACGTTAAATCCAACTGAGCTAAAATACTCACATGTGGAGAAATTGGCATTGGCAGTTGTTCAAGTTGTCCAACGTTTTCGTCATTTCATTTTACTACGTAAGACTACAGTTATTTCGGATTGCAACCCTATGATTTATATTTTGACCAAGCAATTGCTTGGGGGAAAGTACTCCAAATGGATTGTTATCCTGTAGGAGTTCGACTTGGAGTTTGAAAAGTCTAAGTCAAAGAAATCTTTAGTTTTTGCGAATTAATGTGTGACTTCCCGCGTGCTGACACAAAAACTGTGGTGGAGGAGCCCATTGCAAATGAATCCTTGTTTCTAATCAGCACTTTAGATCCGTGGTTCAGGCATATCATCATTTATCTCCAAACCCAATCCTTTCAGCCAGATATTTCATGATCGGACTGTCGAAAAATACGATTCCAATTCCAACAATTCAAAATTATTGGAGATAATATTTAACATCATGAGGACTCTGTTTTTCGACGTTGTTTGACTCATGAGGAAGATGAAAGGGTCCTCAATGACTGTCACTCTGGAGTGTGTAGCGGTCATATGTCTGGGTATGCCACTGCCTAAAAGATATTGCGCGCTAGCTATTTCTAGTCGTCTATGTTTAAAGATTGTATTATTGCGGTCCAAAAATGCCACAACTGCCAAATTTTTGATCAAAAGATGGGCGCTCCATCTGCACCTCTTCACCCTATAATTGTCGTTGGTCTTTTTGCCAAATGTGGTAACGATGTTATTACATGTAACCCTCACTCGGCCGGGGGGCATGCATATATTATCCTTGCGGTAAATTATTTTACCAAGTGGGCCGAGGCAATGCCTACATTTGAGGCAGACAACAAAACAGCTGCAACTTTCGTATTCAATCATATAATTGCTAGGTTTGGTGTTCCACAAGCGATTATCACTCATCATGGGCATAACTTTCGAAACGTTATGATGACTGAACTTACAGGCCAGCTTGGCTTGCGTCATGACAGTTCAACTCCTTCTTATCCACAAGCTAATGGCCTGGTTGAAGCCATCAACAAAGTTCTAGTCATCATGATCTGACGAATCATTGGGATTCATCAGTCGAATTGGCACAACATGCTATTTTCAGCACTGTGGGCGTATCGAAACTCAGTTAAAACGTCAACAGGGTTCACTCCTTTCCAACTAGTTTATGGTTTGGAGGCTGTGTTACCTATTGAGTGTGAAATCCCGTCATTACGAATGGCCATCGTGTTACTTCCAGCCACTTCTGAAGAGGAAAGAAGTTTGTTATACTTGGCTCAGCTAGATGAGAATCGACGTGATGTTGCATTAGGAATCGAATCTCATGCAAAACGTATTAAAGCTCAGTATGATCGAAATGTGACCCCTCGAAATTTTTCGGAAGGAGATCTAGTCTTATTGTATGATCAAGCAAATGATAAATTAGGCACTGGAAAATTTGTGCCTATGTGGCATGGTCCCTATGTTGTCAAGCGAAAGCTAGCGAAAGGGGCCTATGAATTGGTAGACCTTGATGGGGTCTCTTTAGGTAAACCCAGAAATGGTCTTTACCTGAAGAAGTATTATGCTTAAAACGAGCATGGAGATTTTTTAGTTAGGTTAGTTTTCCTTCTAGCTGGTGTGTTTTAGATTAAAAAGTGTGCTTAGCTTAGAGAGTTTTTTTTGTCGTTATTCCCACTTATCTTTGTTTTACTCTTGATGTCGTAGATGTCGACGCCTCTCCAAACATACATTGGTTTCGCTGATGGTGCTTTTTGTAGTACACAAAATATTTCTTCCGTAGCTTGGGTTATCTATTCGTCCTCTGACGAGTTGGTATGTATGCATGGGGTAAGCCTCGGTCAAACAACAAACAACATTGCAGAGTATAGTGCAGTGATTGAGTTACTATCTGAATCTATTTCATTTGGGATTCAGAGTTTGATAGTGAGGTTAGATTCTGAACTCGTTGTATTACAGCTTAATAGAGTATACGCCATTAGAAATCCAGTTTTATTGAGATTATTTTTGAGAGTGCGTCCCTTGGAACGTGAATTTGACTATATTGAATATCAGCATATTCCAAGATCTTTAAATACATTAGCAGATGCAATTGCTTCTCAAATGTTAAGTAGACATGTGCAATAATCATACAAGTAAATTAAAAAAAAAAACATTCCATAACATGTTTAACAAGATAAGCTGGTAATAATGATATCATATATATAGGAGTGTGTCAAAATAATACATCGTCCTCGATCATATGTTGAAAAACACCTTATGATCGACAAAAATGATAAGTACAAAAAGAAAAAATGTCATATGTGACTACCATAGGCGATCATTCCATCACTAGTGATGCTCTCGATATGATACCACTGCATGGGCCACCTTACAAAGGAACCTCCTAAAAGGTCCTGGGACTCCAATCACATAGTGCTGAAGTTGACGAGGGATGTCATCTATACTAGTCTTAGGCATGTCCCCTGTTAGGCGCTCTAAATGGCTCTCCAACTCGGCGAAGGTCTATGCTGATTCGTCCTGTGGGGCTAGAGCCAGTGCAACCGGTTGTTTCCTTTCGTAAGGCCGAAGAGCAGTTGTTCGCCATGGGCCCACATCTGCATTTGAAACTTTTTCTATCGGTTTTGGGATGATATAAAAACAACAAAAAATTAAATTAGGAAAAATTTTGAAAATGATTTTACCTGCATCATCCCATTGCTCTCCTGGCGGAAGAGCCATGTCTGGGTCTCCACGAAAATCAACCCCAGCATAAGGAAAGTCCTGAATAGAAAAAACTTGGTTTTCCAACCATTGGAAATACTCCGGTTATGACCTCGGCCCCCTCATCAGGATGACGGGCCATAACAGCAACCCATCGCATCAGTTTAGGCTCTCGAGGAAGCCCAGCTCCAACAGTAAGGTGATGTGGGATCAGCATCGGAACCCTCTCCAGACCAAAAATCACAACTATAGCACCATAACCAAATGTCTTTAGCTTTCCGTTTTTGGCCCTGGTCAGTTGGCCCTTCACATTGGCCAACACAGCTGTTAGCGCTTGAAATTTCACCTCAGGCTGAAAAAGGAAAACCTCAAGGCAACATCAAACCTTTTAGCCTCGTAGATAGCCCTACGGGGCAGGAGAAGGCTCTCTCCAGTCTATCTCATAAAATCTTCAATGAATGAGATGACCAATAAGGTAACACTGATATTAGGCTAGTAAACTGATTAGAATGATTGATTTTAAAATTTTTGGGCTTTTGGTGGAAAATTGGGGAGAGGCAATTTTGGGTGCGGGGATTGGACACAGTTTTTGCAGGGGGTTCTTTAGGGCGAGGTAGGAGACCGTATTGATGCCTTTAACTGAAGTGAATGGATGAGAAAGACAGGTGAGGAGCTAAGGAGGGCAAACAATGACTTTGAATCCTCCTTAAACAGCTGAATACATTGATATTAAGCAAACTTAAAGGCAGAGCATAGCAACCATGAATTCTACCTTAACACTTCATTTGCCTAATTTGCAGAAGAAAAAGTGAGAAAATGATTCACATAACAAACTTAAGAGTACAAAGAGAAGCACACAATCAATGCATGTAACCACAAGAATCCCAAAAGGGACTGCAAAACCCTGGTCTTCCTTAGCCAAAAATTGCAGAGATATAATGAGTAATACAATAGAAGCTTTTCTCCTTTAAGAGTCCAACCTTCCAACCCTTGAAAATGATTGAGAAAATACATGATATAGGCAAGCCAACCTCTTCCCTTGCCTCTAGGGGTCGAGATCATCCTTCTAGGAGCTGTTTCAACCACTTCTAAACTTAGCACTAAAATCTAGGCAATCAAAACAACTTGCCTCTATAAACTTGGAAACCAATTCATGCATTTAATTTTTACCCTTTTCATGAATGAATCTTATAGAAGAGTTAAACAAGAGTAAAAGTATCTTATAGTTGCCATAATTACATAAAAAATAATCATCTTTCACCCCAAAAAGTCAAACTGGAGACAAACTACGTTTTCTGGGCTGAACTGGTCAAATCTGGCAAAATTTCCTCAAAAGGTCGCACACCTTTTCTCAAAGGGTCTCACACTTTTGCAGTTCTGTTTGGAGGCCTTCCCGTTATCAGAATTGGGTGCAGGATAGCTCGTTGGAAAGGTCTGCGAGTATAATTTCCAACCCAACTAGAATTTGTGAATTTGGAGGTCATTTGCCCTGTCAAAACTTAATTCTCCCAAGACTGGTTTCTGCAACTCAAAAAAGGGGCAGAAAGTCAAATTTTGCATGCATTTTGACCTTTTGGAGGCCCAGAACTCGATGAAATTTCTTACTAATGGATGAGAAAGTGTAAATTTTCATGCCAAATCCAAAAATACTGAGTTTTTTCCAAACAGAGCTACGATGACAAAAGGTCTCGCCGGGGGTGAGACCCTTAGAGAAGCCAAAACCTGTAAATTTCCAAAAAATTCACAAATGACAAAATTTTCTCCAAATTTCTTGAAATTTGGGCTGGGAGTCCCCAATCAAGTACCATGTTCAGTCAAAGATGCTTTGGCCATAATTTGGAGTGGATCGGGCGTTTTCTTTTGTTTTTGTGCTTTGGCCAACCGTCCTTGGAGCATTTTCATTTTGGCCTTGCAAACATGCATCCTCGCCCAATAGTGATTTTTCATGTTTCTCAACAGCTTCTTCTCTTGGTTGGCCTTAGCCAACAGCCTCTCCAAATGTGCATTCACCTGGATGAGCATGGATTCTCGCTCAGCAGGCAATGGATCACCGGGCCTCCTTCGGTTTAGGACTCGGTCACTACGAATCCTCCACAACTCATCAAGCACCTTTTCCTCCTCTAGCATTTGCATTTCATTTATAAAATAATATGGGAAAAAGGGATGAACCTATAAGTGTGAGTGAAAGGGAAAGGAGGGAAACAAACCAAAGGGAAAAATAGCTTGAAACAACACAAAGCCTAGCACAGTTTTCTCATTAACATTGCAGCCACCTAATGTTCTTTCACTTGCATGATTTGAGGTTAAAATCATAGCATGAGGGCTTAAATCCATCACCAACCTCCAAAACAATGTGTAAAGAGCCTACCTCGAACAAATTCGATGACTTGAAGGAAGCTTGGGCAATTGTTTTGAAGTCTGCCGCAAGACAGCTCAACGGGTCTCGCAGGCTGCTCAAAAGGTCTCACACCGCCCAAAAGGTTGTGCCAGTTATATTTTTGCACTATGGAGGGGCGCTCAAAAGGTCTCGCACTGCCCAGAAGGTCGCGCAGGCCTCTCAAAAGGTCTCGCACTTTGGCAGCTCTATTTGAAGGCCTTCCCGGTGTCATAATTGAGCAAAAGTGGGCTCGTTGGAAAGGTCTTCGTGTCTAGTTATCATTTTACCCATCAAGAAAATCATTTGGACAAACAAGCTAGGAGAAAACTTGATTTTCCCAAGGTCACTTCAGAGGTATCTTTGATTCTCCTGAGGCAACGGAATTCTTGACATTTCTCTCAAACCATGACACCTGTGTAAAAAGTGAAGGAGGTTTTTCTTCTTTGCCATGTTGTGGAAAAATCCCTCTCTCCGTTTTCCAAAATTCATCTCTGACTGCTCTAAAACCTCATTTGATTGAAACTTGCCCCGATGTGTGAAACAAGGAATTTTGTCGAAATGAAGCAAAATGAAGGGGATAGGGGGCTTATAAATTCTTAGGGAAATTTTTGGGAGTAGGGAGGGATGTTAGGGAGCAGGGAAAAGTGGAATCGCAGAGATTGAGTGAGGGGAAAGGGTCCAAAAGGGCAAAACACAGGCCAAACCTAGAAAATTGCCAGGTTGTAGCTAGAAACTAGGGTTTATGGAAAAATGAAGCATTTGGGGGATCTCAGTGATGGGAAGTGTTTGATAAGATACTTTAAGGATAGGGGAAGGTGTATGAACATGTGGATACAGGTTTTGCTGATGATTTGTCCATCCAAGAGAAACTGGCTTCAAAACCCTAGGAGAGGGAAATGAACTTGCCAAGGCACAACTGAAGCATGAACAAGATGTAAAATGACTCATTAGACACTGACATGATAATGAAAACCCTATGAATGATGATAGACTCAGCTGAATAGTGACATAGATTGGAATTTGGGCAAACTTTGAAAAGAGTGAGCGCAAACCCTAGACCTAATGCCTAGTGACCAAATTTTGCTTGAAGACTCACTGAAATGACAAAATTTGACCTTGACACTTCAAAATCACTTTGTAAGAGCATATTTGATCACTGGAGGAAGGCTGGAAAGACTAACACTAACAACAGCATCACACCAGTTGAAAATGGTGCCTCGAAAGCAATCAACTGCCATCCGCATCTGGGATCCGGTGGCAATGTGTAGCGCTGCACTGCCGCAAATTCTGGTAACTATAAATGCAATAACCATGAGTTCAGGAAGGGATATGGTTTTTATATCTATCCCTTTGTCCCGGTTCTAGACATTGCAGAACTCTAGGCGGAGGCTCTCGACAGATTGGCCACCTACCCTGGGTCCAAATAGAGTCAAGTGTTCACCCCTCCTGGGCAAACCAGTCAAGAAGTATATATCAACTGGCTCAATTTTGAATTGGTGTCCACCAATAAAAAAGCACTGGTCATGTATACTCCATCTATCAAACAGCCACTGCAAAAAGTCCACCTCGGCCCTCATGCCAGGTATGGCCCAGAACTTGTACAAGCCACATGCCTTCAATGCATCAATTGGAGGTTGATGATTCATCGCAGCGAGGTCCACATCCTCGTGCTCCCGTTCTCGCCAATCAAGCATGATGATTATCCTACAATCAAGTAAAAAGGCAAATTAGAATATGCAAAATTGATTTCATTGGGTATTTTTTGAGTAAGCTAGGTTTTTATAAACCTATGCGCGGGGTACGCACCCCCTTGTTAGGGACAGTGCGTGGGGTCTACACCTTGCCTTCACGGCAGGTGCGTACCCCCGACTTTTTGCCCATTGCAAAAAAGTCGGGGTACACAAGTTCCCTGTGGTAAACCTGCGGGCCCTCGCACACAGGTTTTCAAACCTAAAAACCTCCTAAAAATAAAAATTAAACCCTAAAAAACAATTTCAAATGAACAAAAAAGAAGAGTAGGATGATGTGGATTACTTGGAGGAGACGGCGTTCGATTTCGACGGATGGATTTTCCGCAATCTTCACGGGAAGTTTCTGGTCAAAAGCCCTTTTTTCTCACCCAAATCTCAATTGGTAAAAATGAATGGTAAAAGGTCATTTTTATAAGTTTTTTGGGTAAATAAATTCTAAATTTGTTTATGTTTCACTTTAAAAAGGTGTTTTTTCTGACATGTTTACCTATTATTAAACAGGTATGAGTAATGTTTGAGTTTTTGTTCAGGATAACGGATTTTCAGGCAAAATCAATCATTTTCAACGAAAAAACATTAGAGTCACCTTTAAGCTCTTTTCTGACTCCTAAAACATGAAAATATTGCCGAGTTTTTCTTTTTAAGCTCGTTAAAACGGAACTAAAAAGACAGTCCTCCTACAACCCTTTTCTGACCGTAAAAACACGAAAACATTGCCGGGTTTTTGTCATTTCAAATTCGATATTGGTCATAAAATGATGTGTCGTTGATCACTTTTTTACTTTTTCGGATCAGAGGCACTAATTACGAAAAGTACTCCTTGGTTGTAAAAGATCAATCGATTCTCTCAAGTATTATTTTATACTTTTTTGGGGTTGGGATACACAAATTTACGAAAAATTCAACCCTAGAGTCTTCTTAAGTTTTTTCAGACTCTCTAAAAATGAAAAACGTCGAGTTTCTCCTATACTGGACTTGTTAAATTTTGACAGTAAAGGACCTGTTCAATTACAAACAGGAACGGACCACTCCTTCTTAGGGTTCGAATTTAAACTAAGTTGGACTCATCCGAAGGATGAGATTATAATCAAGCACATGTTATCCTCCTCAAGCTTGTAAAAAATAAAGAGATACTTGCCAGAAATGGTGGGGGAAAAGAGAGAAAAATGAGCCTGTTTGTCATACTTTGTAACCACTCTTGAACACGACACTTTTATTCACCTCGGTTGGGAAATCCTTTGCCTAACAGTTGATCAAACCACATTGAAAGTATTCAGCCAGTTTCTGGGTATTAACTTTGCGTCAATCGTCACCAAACCATCTGTTGTGTCATTATGTGTTCAAGAGGTCAATGCAAATAATCCATTCATCTGCAAAAATATCTGTCATCCATCCTGACCATCCCTGAGTCAGTCCTTGCAACTAAATTTCTTCAAACTTGATCTATGATTTCGTGTTGTGGGCTTGCCTACGACGGATCGCTTTCTATCGACTTCAGCTCTTTATCTAGGAAGATGATCTAGAAATCGCCAGTACCTTGGGATATGCATGCCTCAATGGCAGGTTTCTTGTCTTCAATGATAGGTTGCATCATTGACCTTCGATTGAAGGATTCCGTGACATGTTCGACATCGACACATCTAATCACATCTCATGGATTGTACTGAGCACTTTGAGAGCCATTGTCATTATTGGTGGTTTCTCTCACACTTGTTAAAAATTTACATCATTGACTGGTAATCAAGTGGTTTCTACCATGTTCGACTTCGACACATTCATTCGCATGGATAGAATCGTACTATTTCGGGAAGTAGAAATGAAGACCCTGGATCTAGTTTCCACCATCCAGGATACGAGGAATTTTTTATTCATTATATTGTAGACTATTCATAAACAGATGGCTGTGTCCATACTGTGTCTACATGTGTCTATACTTGTGATGTATTACAAGATCATTCCTATATCAGAGCAGTAAGTTTTCTAGTCAATTTTGATCTGAGTATGGGAATGCCTAGCTTAGTGATGATACGATCTCATATATATATTTTGCATTGAATGATTTTATAGGTTCCAACCGGGCTCTCCACAAGATGATCCTCGAAATGATAAAGTACTTCACTCTTCCTAAATGATAAACAAAATCCTCATCTACTACAGACTTCGCACTTTAGGGGGCAATCTGTTACACAAAAATATCGTCACCATGCCTATTTGCAGTTAGTATGAGTCTATCATCACTTATACTGTCCTCCTAAGCAAGTCTCACATCTCAGCTCCTCATGTCAAACTTTCAAAAAGAGAGAAAGACATTGAAAAATCAATAAAGCTCTGGTTCCACACTTTCTCTCACTTTTACCTGTGGGCCCGCACCCTTTGTTCATGTTACCTGCGTATCTGCACGCTCTGTCTGTAAAGGGGTGGGTGCGTACCCCTGTAAAAGTAAAAAAGGTGCATGTTTATTCTAAAAAACTCACTTTGGGTTAATTCTAGAAGGAATTTTGACGTGGATTGTTCGCTCCAAGCTGGTTCATGCATCCCAAAAGAGAAGGAGCTAATCCCTTGATAGGAGGAGCTATCCCTTTGAAGGAGGGCTTTATCCCTTTGAAGGAGGACCTAGTAACTTCCCTCCATTGCACTATAAATTAAGGCATTGGGTTAGTTGCTGAGGGGGTTAGAAGCTGAACATTTTTGAGGGTAAATGCTGGTGGAATTCGGACTTCCTAGTTAAGCTTGAGAGGAGAGATCACATACCTTTTGGCTTCATTGGGAAGTGAGTGAAACTTGTCAAAGTAGAGGAGACTTCTTGTTGGACCGTGGGAGTAGCTTGTACAACATCAAGGCATAGGTTGTAAAGTTCTTCTTTGATTTGAATTAATACAATCAGATTCATTTTTCTCAAGAAATTGTCTTATGTGGTTTGTTTCATAAATTCCTTGATCATTATGATGGATATGCTTTATGACATTGGCTTTTGAGGTGCTATTTAACTTGTTTGCTTGTTTGTGTTTGCAGACTTGCTACAAGGGAACTCATTTGGAGCAAAGGAGAGAGGCTTCCACAAACTTGCATTGGACCCAAGGTAGGCCTAAAACACTTGTTTGCCTTTGTTTTTAATTGCATATTTAGAGAAAGATAGTTTTTGATTAGCTTGCTTGTCACTAGATATCTTTAGATACTAGGGAGGTTGATCTTGTCCACAACCTCGACTCATTCTGTGTGATAGCAGGAATTGATAGATTCTTGTGTTTCTAAAGAATTATCATGAAGTGACATGCATGCATTTAAAAATTTACATCGACATAAGAGGACTAGAAAAGAAATGAGGCTCACGACGCAGATCGGAGAATACAACATGGATCATGTTATTCTAGATTTAGGATCTGATGCCAATGTTTTACCAAAGCAGACCTGGGAATTGATGGGTAATCCAAAGTTAGAATGGTCATCAATTTAGTTGAGAATGGTCAACTACAAGAAAATCTTCCATATGGGGAGGTTTCTAGGTGTTATAGTAGACATTGAAAGAGTTCGTACTTTTGCAGACTTTGATGTGATAGAAATTTTGGATGACAACAACCCCTATCTAGCATTGCTTGGACGGTATTGGGAATTTGATAATCTGGCTATAATCAAATTAAAGAAAAGGCACATGGTATTTGAAAAGGACAACATGAGAGTGATTGTTCCATTGGACCCATCAGAAGGGGTGAGATATACAAAACCTATCAAAGATGAGTATTGTGTGACAAATATAGATAATATCTATCAATTGACAACCAAAGAAGAGGAATGGTTTAGCTTCACTGCAGATGGAAAATTGAGTTGGGAGTAGGAAAATTATTTTACCTCAGATTCAGAGGCAGAATTGGAAAATTGACATAATAGGCTACACGAAGTGTCTACAAGGCGATGTGCAAGGATCACTAAATCACTTCGTTATATAACTTTTGAGGTATGTAACTTACCTTACTATGATGGTTTAGGTAATGTAAGCACTTTCCTTGATGATTATGAAAGACAAATAAAAAAAGAGAAAAGGTTATTAGATTTGGATGTGGCACTAAGATCTACGTCTACTAGATGGTGGGGTGCACATAAAATAAATATAGCAGATTGGCAGGAGTGTCGAAGATTAATGTGGATCAGGTTTGGGTTGGTAGAGCTAGAAATAGAAGTGAAATATGATGGTAAAACTAACCCTAGGGAGCATATTCACCAATGCACTATAGTATGGGAGGAGATCCCTCAACAAGAATGGGTACACAGGTTTATCCACACATTAGAGACAATTCCTATGAACTGGTACCTAGAAACAAAACTGGGCCATGGTACAATAAATTGGGCAGATTTGGTTGAATGGTTTATATTAACATTCATTCTTGAAGATGATTTTCCATGCATAGATTTCACTCTTCAGGCAGTTAGAGAAAATATATTTGGGAATGCAACCTCGTTGACATGGTAGCAACCAGATTGGGTTGCACATCTAGAACATGCATTGTAATGCTATAATATTATTGTAGAAGAATATGAATATTCATGCACTATTGACATAGAAAAATTAGAAGGACGCTACGAAGTCGTTGGACGTGAGCCATAAATACTAGATATAGCGAAGTCGGTAAAGACGAAAAAGGTGAATATAGGATCAGAGGAGGAACCAAATTTTGCAACGACTGGAGACTAATGGGAGGTGGATACAGTTAGTAAAGTTACAAATCTGCTACATGAATATCATGATCTATTCCCTACACAATTACCAGAAATGCAGGGCATGTTAAGAGATCTAGGAGTCATGAAGATTCCCCTTAAACCTGATGTGAAATCTTTCAAGAAAAGGCCCTACAGATTGAACCCAAAATATAATGAAAAGGTGAAAGAGGAGTTAGATAAAATGATAATAGCAGGGATCGTTGAACCAATGGAGGAATTAGAGTGGGTAAGTCCTATGGTGTTCCAAGAAAACAAGAATAAATGATAAATTAGGATTTCTATTGACCTAATGAAATTAAATCATGCATGCATGCATGATCCCTTCCCTACACCTTTTACAGATGAGGTGTTGGACAATGTAGGAGGACAGGAGGCCTACTCATTCATAGAAGGATTTTTTGGCTATCATCAGATCAGGATTCCACTAGAGGATAGGTATAAGGCCACATTTGCAACTGAGTGGGGCTCATATCAGTATACATTGATGCCTTTTGAGTTGAAGAACGCCCCTGCCATATTTTCAAGAGTTGTGGTCGTAACATTCAAGGAGTACATACAAAAATGCTTAAATTATTATACAATCTATGGATTGTTGAAAAATATACAATCTATGGATTGTTGAAAAATCATGTTGCGAGCTTAAGGCTTATGTTGGACATATGTAGGCAGTACCATATCTCATTGAACTTAAAGAAATGTATATTTTGTGTGCCTATTGGCATAGTATTGGGGCATGTTGTGTGCAATCAGGGTTTGATGGTGAATCTCGCAAAGATAGTTGTCATTGTGAACTTACCTCCACCAAAAATAGTGAGACAATTTCTCACTACATTGGACCACACTGGATATTATAGAAAATTAATTAAGGGGTATGTGTAGATAATTGCGCCAATGGAGAAACTATTAAAGAAAGATGTGACTTTTCAAAGGAATGAAGAATGCCAAAAAAGTATCGATATATTGAAAGAAAAGATGGTAACTGCACCTATCTTGGTTTTCCCAGGATGGAATAAGGAATTTCATTTTCATGTAGCTTCATAGCTCTAGTAGTAGTATTGAAACAACTTGGTGCAGGAGACATCGATCACTCAATAGCTTTTGCAAGTAGGAAGTTGTCTAAAGAAGAGAAGAACTAAACTACCACAGAAGGAGAAGGCTTGGCTATGGTATATGCATTGCAAAAATTCAGACATTATTTGCTAGGACCATATTTTAAGATGTTCATAGATCATTATGCATTAAAATGTCTAGTGAATAAGCCTGTCCTAGGAGGGAAAATTTGTAGATGGTTTTTGTTATTTCAGGAGCACAATTTTGAAGTTGTTGTTAAACCAGGAAGGTTGAATGCCAAGCCTGATCATCTATCAAGGTTGGAAACAGGGGAAGAACCAACAAGTATAAAAGACAATTTCCTTGATGCGTAGTTGTTTGTAATCAAGATTGCAGATGATCCCTTTGCAGAAATTATTCAGTTTTTGGCTACAACAATGGCCCTTGGAGAACACACTACTTAGCAGAAGAAGGAGTTGGTGGTAAAATAATCTTATTTTTGTTGATAGAAAGACATTTGTATAAGATGGGACCAGATGAAATATTGCGTAGGTATGTCCCTGAACATGAATGAAAAACTATTTTGGCAGAAGCTCATGGATGCGTAGCTGGTGGATATTATGCAGGAAAGGCTACTGTACAGAAGGTCTTAAGAGTAGGATTATGGTAGCCCATACTACACAAGGATGCAAATGAGTATTTTCAAGCATGTAATGTATGTCAAAGAATTAGGAAGCCATCAAGGAGGGATGAAATGCCATTGGTGCCAGAGGTGACATTGGAGGCCTCTGACAAATGTTCCATTGATTTCGTTGGACCTATAGATCCACCTTGGAAGAAAAATGGTGCGAGGTATATAATCACATCAATTGATTATTTGACAAGGTGGGCAGAGGCACAAGAAGTAAGGTATTACAATGCAAAAAATTCTGCGAAGTTCATTTTTGAGTATATTTTGTCCAGATTTGGTTGTGCAAAGTTCTTGGTTAGTGGTAAAGGATCACATTTCCCAAATAAGAATATTGAGGCATTGACTAAAGAATTCCAGGTGTTTCATCAAAAGAGCACCCCATATCACCCTCAAGAAAATGGCACAATCAAAGCTTTTAACAAGATTTTGGAAAATGTACTAACCAAAGTGTGCAATGTGAACAGAGATGACTAGGATCCAATGAGAATTCCAACGGTGTTATGCGCTTACAAAACCACATGCAATAAGATGACAGATCAGACACCTTTTAGGTTGGTTTATGGGCAAGAAGCTATGATGCCCATGGAGTATATTGTGCCAAGATTAAGGATTTCAACATTTACAAACATGGATGACCCTTACATAATGGAGGAAAGAATGGCACAGTTGCTCACATTAGAGGAAGACAAATTTGTAGTAGGCTTTCATGAGTAGGTGCAGAAAGCAAGAGAAAAATCTTGGCATAATCAAAATATCAAGCAAAAGACATTCCAAGAAGAAGATATTGTCCTTCTGTATGAAAGTAAATTTGCGAAGTTCCCAGGAAAGTTTAAGATTCATTGGTTGGGCCCCTATATCATCAAGCATATCACAAATTGAGGCACAGTTTAGTTAGTGAAGTTGAATGGATAATTGATACTAGGGAGGGTGAATGACAGAAGGTTGAAACTGTATAGGGATAACCCAGCCATGGCAACTTCACTCTAAAAAGAAAGGAGGAAAGTCTTAGTGTCACCTGTAGTTGAAATTGGGCACTGGACTATAAATTATGCTATAGGAAGGAGCTTTGACATAGGAAGGTTAATTTGTGATAGTCACAAGTATGTCAAAATTCGTAAGAACTATGACACAAGAAGGATTGTTTGCTATAATGAAAGGTGCATCGAAGTTCACTAGAAATAAGACTGTTGAAAAGGAAATTGGCCATTGGAGGAGTGGAAAATTGCATTTATGGAGATAGGTTGACAAGGAACTAGGGATAGATATGTAATTAATAAACAAAATCTGAGCAAGATATAGGATAATGATGAGGTTAGAAGATGAGGAGTGCTATAAAAGGATGCGTACCACCAAGATTTTGGCACTTTGTTGTATGAGAGCTCAAAAATCATTGAGAAATTATAGAATTTGTGCTACTGCCTGAACGCTGAAGAGCTCATCGCAAATTAAAAGAGAGAGGTATAGAGGGAATTATGGAAGCTAAAACACCATCTCGTACACCCGCATCATCGCCCCTCATGCAATGAAGATCGCTAAGGAGGTAACCGACTCAGGAGTAGAGAACAAAGAAGAAGTAGGATAAGAAGCCTAAGAAGCCTATTGAACCATAGCCAGAATCCCAACCCATAAGAGACAGCTAAGAAGAAGAAGAACAACAGACGGAGACAGGGATCACAACAATTCCGTCCCCACTGCCACCATATTTACCACCCAGGAAACACAGTGCCAAACTAGTCAAAGACTTCAAGGATGTGAATTATGTCACGCTTACACCATGGCTAGCAGAGGAAATACCATTTGAAGGAGAATTTCTTGGAAAAATTCCACAGTTAAATTTATAGGATAACGACTTCAACGACTGTAACAAATACCCACAGTTCACACCAAGCAGGTACGTGAAGTAGGTCCATTACCCAAAAAGAGGAGTAGCAATATTTGAACCATATAAGTGGGTGCAAGAATTAGAGCGATCAGGCTCACTGAACATGTTGAACATGTCACACATTGGAAAAAGTACACCTAACATAGCCTGCATAAGATAATTGCTTGTGTTGGTGCATCACTGATGAATCTAGTTGAGAAAGAGGATCCCCATTGACGAGATGATAATATCATGGATTACTAGGTTTCCATACCAAGGAAGGGACCCTACCGAAGAGTTTGTGGGTAAGGATAAGGACAAAGTGATAGCCCAAAACATGAAGGAGAAGTTCAACTTGGTAGAGAAAATGCGAGGCTATGACATAAATTTGATTAGTGACCAAGGAGTATACTTCGCTGTGCATATCTCAGATTGGAAGATTATGTGAAAAAGTTGAGGCAATGAAGTCCTTGTAGCAGTTGTTTCCTTAGTTGTGCAGTGAAACAACGGGGTCCAGTACAACTGGGTTGGATATCTATGTAGAGAATTCCTAGGAGATTGTCAGGAAGCTCAGGAGGAAGGTAAGACCTTTCATTACGCATGGCTGATTTTGATCATAGCATTGTTGGCATGGAAGGAACTGGAGGATTCACAATGTCCTCTGGTAGAAGCAAATGTGTGTGAAGTCACGTGGTATGCCTCCTCTGGTATACCAAGGAGATATCACAAGCATAGGAGAACATAATATTCTTTGTCTTGTATCACATGGATTTACACATGGTGGTAAAATCAGAACCCTAGAATATCACCAAGCTTGTACCAAGAATATAAGTTTGTTGTGAAGTTCAAAGAAGACTTTCATAGGATCTATATATAGGCTCAAAAGGATACAATGAAGACATGGCATCCTCTACCATACTTAGTCACCGAAGATGATCTAGTGACATTAATAGAACAATGGCCTACATAATGGATGAATGCAATGGAGAAAGATGTAGGGGATAGTGAAACAGAAGATGAAACTTCATAGCATGGGGAACCAAGTGGAAAGGATAAAGACAAGGATGAACATGAGCAAGAACACAACAAAGAGCAGACTAGGGAGAAGACAAAGATAGAAAAAGGAAAGAGGAAGATGCAGAGAGGAACTTCATTGAGGAGTAGAAAGAAGCAGAAAGCATATAAATCCAAGGGCACAATGCCATTGGTCCTTTCCGATGGGGACCTAGATGAAATTAGGGAGAAAGTTCAAGAAGTCACAACAGAGTCATGGAAAGAAATAGAGGATTGCTACAGTGCACTCCTGAAAGGTGTCAAGCAAAACATTTCGGAATTGAAAATATTGGCACAAACATCTAGACAACTAGCACATATAGGCCAAAAACGCCATCCACAATTACTAATAGAGACGACATTTGGGATGAGGATAATGCAGATACTTGCTGGATATCTACATTTTGACTTTGTTGAAGCCAAGCAGTAGGAAAAAGGTTGGGATCATGTCAATATGAACATGGCAGTGGCGCCCCATTCTGGTATTACATGATCTACACCAAGGCATCACAAGTGAGCTAAAGGAGCGCGAACAATGCACCTCACAATTAAATATTCACATACAAAAAGAGTGCATTGTGCTGAAGAAACAACTTGACCAGGCCATTAAGGACAAGGATCAGATAGAGCTACAACAACAGAGATTAAAAGAGGTGGTCGAAGCCACTTGTAGAGAAGTACAGACATGGATGTTTGCAAGGAGGAATCAATAGAAGATAAGTTCACAAAGCTCGATCTTGTAGTTAAGGAATCAAAGAATAAGATCGTGGATGTGTATTTTGAATATGAAATAAAGACCAGTGAGATGTAAATGAAGCTACATCCAAACACACCACCAAAAGTGCATAAACAAAGGGAGATCAACCTAAAAACTATAGTGACAGACATCTCTGAGATAGTGGCAGAGTGTGGATATTGGATGAAACCTTGCATATTTGGACTTTGCTATAGGAAGATCCGAACATACAAAACATAGAGGATGACATTCAGCAGAAGCAAAAGCAACTACAGGAGATTTAGGCAACTGTGAAGACCTTTCCGGTCTCACAAAAGATCACCAAAATTAGTGAAGGTGAGGCAATTCAGAAATAGATAGAATAAATAAGAAGGGAAGATAAAAATTTTAAGGAGAGAACTCAACCATGGAAGGATGAGGCTCTCTAGCTATCATAGGAAGTGGATGGGAAGCTCCAAGAGCTTTGGAAAAGAGAAGTAGTGTTGCAAAAGGCTACAGGACCAGTTGGAGAGGCACTACTGAAAGAAGTGCACAAAGAAGAGAAGCATGCAACATAGATACTACAGTAGTATAATGTCGCCTACAACAACATCACAACAAATATTCGAGGCAAAGAAGCCAAGTGACTCAGGATGAGTCACACGTGATTGTTGGGGGCCTATTGGGCGCATCCCAACTTAGCCCAATTTTTTGTCAAAACTTTGCATTTTATGGAGCGGAGTGCATGGTACTGTAGAGCTATGTACCATGCGATGTCTTAGGGGCTTCGGGGTGGGTCAAAGTCCCTACTTTTTGTAACGGGTTTGGCCAATAGTTGATTGATTTAGGAGGACCAAGGTATTTTGATGTACCCGTTGATGTAATTAGGATATATAGGAGAAAGGATGTAAGTCAAAGTAATGATAGATATAATGATATGATACAAGATTAAGGAAATGCATTTGTAATCTATTTTGGGTCTTGAAGGAAAGGCTTCATAGCTGAGTGCGCAGAGACCAAAAGTCTATAGTTGAGTGTGCAAACACTTGCAATTGGGTGTGCAGGGTGAGGAATATTACACTTTTTCAAAGAATTAATATAAGAAGTATAGTTTTGATGGACATAACTTGTATATGATTATTGTGTATCTTTTTCTTTCTATTTAGTATTTTGGTTATATTTTACTTCTGCACAGTATCATTTATGGTTGCAAATGGCATGGTTAAGTAGATAATCCAACCCTGCGAAGTAATCTATGTATGTTAAGGATAAAAGAACATAAAAATACCACATCACATCATCACTCAAGGTTGCAGAAACTTGGTTCCATATCCTCCCATAAATCACTTCAGGTGAGACTTCGATCTTCTTGTAGGTCATTGCGAAGAGGGCCAGTGATTGAGGGTTTTGTTGGTGCGCAATAAAATCTGAACTTGGGTTAGCCCAAACTTAAGCCAACAGTTACAACCCAAAAGGCTAATTTGGGATTGGGCTCCAATACCATGTCAGGACAAGAGGTAACTCCACAAATTATATTTGTGTTTTGCATTAAGATGGAAGATGGATATATACATAAAGAGGGAGACTATTGGATTTCATCTCCCAATGTCTCTTTGTCTTCCATTTGTCTTTATTTTTGTATTTACAATATTTACATGGATTTACCTAATCCCAAAGATTAGGTATCAACACATACAATGTAGGAAACCATCCAAGTCCTATGCCATCTTCCTCTAGGAGATGTGGCTACAATTCTAGATTAAAACATTAGCACATTATGGCTCTCTACCATTTCAAGAATACACAAAGTTCATTTAATTTGGTTAGAAGGTAAGTACTGAGGAAAGAGCCAAAATGGCAGAGTTCTATATGAACGATATGATCCTCACAGACATGAACTTTTGGGACCCAAACTTAAGATTTTGGGACATGAAACTAATGGTGCTAGCCTCTTGGTTGATCCATGAAGAAACAAGGGTTTAGGAAGTGAAGAGGGTGATGACCAAAGAGGAAAGTGAGTCTCGAGGTTGTCATCAGTAACCAAAAAATCATCTCCACTGATCCAAAATTGGCCCCTCGATACATTGCAACACAAGAACAAGCTATCCTCCACTTTGGGGACACCTTTAGGATGTTGGGGACTAAAATCTTGTAGGCTTTCCAAAGAAAATGACATGCTTTTCCTAATAGTTTATAAATCAGAGAATATCACTCTCTTGAAATACTACAGAATACCTTGGATAGAACCCTAATTTATGAAATGATCATTCATAGGTTGAAGACCAATTGGATAGGACTCAAAATCATTCCTCCCTTACTATTGGGCTTCCCAGAGAGAAGAGACCATACAAACGAACAAAGAGAGTGGCATACATGGAAGCAAATGTGGGGTTATATCCATAAGATGGCACACCATATGAGATGCCTTGGGATGTCAGAGAGGCCACTAGGGCCATGAATGAACTTCACATTAGTGAATGAGTTGTTCAAAGGGTGAGCAACACCTTTAGTAGGGGAGTGATGATGGGTCTCATCAAAAGGTATATTTTGAGGCCCATTGTGCTATCCTCGAGCCCTTAAAATCTCTTCTTCTCACATTAATTTACATTTTGTAACCATAATGTGATTAATAAGAAGAAAAAAGGGTGCATGTCATATTTCATGGCCTAATGTGGTTAATGTGTAGGAAAAAGAAGCATTTTTGGAGACATTTACTATGCAGGGGCATGTTGGAGGCATCTAGAGAGAATATAGGAGGGTTGTTCACTACATTAACTCTCCAACTTGACTTGAGTACCATGATTCCTCACCAACAACTCAAATTTCACTAGCAACCAATGAACTCAAGTGCATGCAGAGATCTAAGGGAACTAGATCCACCAATTTCACAATTTTGGAGGGAAGTAGTGCAGCTCTCAAGGGAGCTACCCCTTAGTCAAGTTTTGTATAAATAAACAGATCTAAGGGCTCATTAGAATTCAAATTTTTGGAGTTAGGAAGAGTTATTAAAGGGAAAATACTTGACACTGTTATTTCCATTTTGAGATTATGTATTTTCACTCTATTTTCTGTTAATGAAAGGTCCTTTTCTGGTCTACATTTGAGTTATCTTAGGAGGGTTGAAACCATTTTGTTATGGTGCAACCCAGAAGCCTTAGTCCCTCTCATGTATGTTTCCTTTGTTCTTATTCAAGTTGTTGAGTTCATCCCTTGTTTAAGTAGGAATTTTATTGCAAAAAATTGTAGTTGCAGGTTTGATCAACACCTCTCTTGTGGGAAGTGTGGTTGGAAGGTCTACAACAAGAAGCCAAAAATGTGTTTATATTTCCTTGTATTTTGCTAGGATTTGGATTGAAATTCTTTTGCATGCTTCTTTTTTCACCTTAGAAGTTAATATCACGACTTAGCAAATATATTAGATGCATGTTGTAGGATAGAATAGATCTTGAAGAAATAAAATTCAACTCATTCTTTCAACTTTGGTTGATTTAATTGCAATATTGATTAGTAGATATATGTTATTGATTGCTAGTCTGTAGGGGTTACCAGTGACTTGTAGGGGTTGGCACACCCATCCACATCCACTTAGACATTTCGATCGTCCTCTTGGACACCTCACACTGCATTCAATTTCTTCCACTAAGATAATCCTTTCAAGGCCAATCAAGGACACCGTGGGCATGAAATTTTGTGCAAGATAGGCCTCTAAGGGGGGCTAAACTTGGAAAAAAGCCTCACCCATCCTTCATCCACCCTCATCCACCTTCCTTCACCTTCATAATACCTTCCTTTCCATTAGAAATCTCTTAGACCCAATACTCTACCAAAATAAGCCACTCTTGTAGCAAAACAAATATCCATGTAGCATCATTTAGTAGTCATGTAGCATTTCCTAAATTTAATGAAATTTTATCTAGGATCTTGATTTATAAATTGCAGGATTAAATAATGACCTCTAGGATTTGAATCCATGATTGGGGAGACCCAAGGACCACTCTAGACCCATCCTTCTACCACTGAAAGTATGAGATCATAATTAGAATTAGGAAGAAAAATTTGACTTTTAAACAAAATTTATACTCTTGGATATCCTAGTTAGGTGTTGTAGACTAAATTTCCTCTTTCAAAGTAATTTCTAGTTAGATTAATGATTTCCATTCTACAAGTAGAATATTGATTTGATTGGCTTGCAAGTAGAGTAGCATAATTCATTTATGCAACTATCATAGTCTCTTTCCCTCCAATAGTTACAATTAGCCTTTTACATCTAATGAATGGTACTCTGATTTATGAAATTAGGATAATGTTCACTTCCTTGCAATTAAGGTAGGATTTTGTCTTTTAATGAAAATTCTTTTTGTAGTTAGCTAAAATAATTGTCTCTACATACTTTAGTTTGATTCAATGGTTGAAGGTGGCATGAGTAGAGCTTGACCTACTATGTATACATCACTGTCACCTCCAAGTTTGTATGAACCTCTGGTTGATAATTTAAGTTGGTAACCTTGGGAGTTGCAACATTCTTGTTAAAATACTAGTGCTCATCACAGAGAATGACCATAGTCAACTCATGATTGAGTCACTTCATACACTTTGAGTTACTGCCAAGAACCCTTAGATATTTTTGCATGGGACGATCAATTTTTGGTCTAAGATATCCTTCCTATGATATATGATTGCATGGATGTACTGATGATGTTTGGGATCGTTATAGATGAGAGAAGCACATCTAGGTGCTACTTTAGTATGAAATCTATGATGATGTTTTGGATGACATGTTTCTATCTTTAAGCACAACCAAGGTTGAGTATGATGTTGCTAGCATGGCTAGCTATGAGGAAGGTTAAAGAAACTATTTGGAAAGTTATTTTGAACAGTTTCTAGCTATGACAATTGATGTGCCCTAGTATTTCACCAAGGATGTTGCAACTCCCATGAGCTTCTCAACTTAAATTATCAACCCGAGGTTCCTACAAACTTAGAGGTGACAATGCTATATACACAACAGGTTTGGTTCTACTCATGCCACCCTCAGTCATGAAATCAAATCAAGGTGTTCAAAGACCACTCCTTCAGCTAACTATAAATAAAAAATCATGTCATAATTGCAAGGTGATGAACATAATTCTACAAAAATACAAATTATAATCCTTCAATGTAAATGCTCAATTAAAATTGCACAAATAGGGAAAAATCTAATTTACTTGCAATAAGTCAATCATGTTATTCTAGTTTCATTCTTAATCAAATCAACAACCTACTTGCATGAATCAATTTTATTTCTGCAACTTGCTTTAAAATGTGAAATTCAACTTTCATCACAATTAAAAAATGCTAATTCTAATACTATTTGTTGTTCTATGGTTGTAGTGAGGAAAGGATGGGGTTGGAGTGGTATTAAACTCTTCCCTAATCATGAAATAAAGGCTTGTGGGCCATTATTCAACTTCCATACTGATCCAGTTCTGGGTGTGACAAAGGACCCTTCTAAGACCTTTTACTTTCGTGATGTGTTAAATTGCATTTTTAAAAGAACATAAATGAATACATGTGCATGTTGTAAAGAAGAGGAACATGACAATCATCAACAACATAAAAAAATAAGTCGTTGATAACAGTGTTCGTCCAGGAGGGACTATGTCTCCGGGCCCTAGTGTCAAGATGGTGTAGGCCGTTGCATTAAGTGCTATCAATAGTGGCGATGTACATAGAGGTGACGTCAATATCATACAAGGAAAATTTCCCTCATGCAGGAGTGGCTCTAAGAGATGTTCCACGATAAGAACTCTCAATCAAAAGACTCCTATTAGTATGACACAAACTCATGCATGATGAGCATCCTGCCAGCATGGCATAAAAGGGATCTCAGTGCAAAAATGCATGACAACAATAAGAGTATCCCAACAACATACAAAAAAGGTATCTCAAAACAAAACATGATGAATCATGAAAATAAGTACATCACATAGGCGATTCTGGGTCACATCAAGCAAGAATCATAAAAATGAGTAAGAAACAAGATCCCACATCAAACATCAACAAGGATCTATGCAACATAATGCATAAAGAAGAAGTACATGAACACAACATATACCTCACAACCAAGGGCCATCTGAAGAAACAGATGTCAAACTGCTAAAGCTGCTCGGACCATCGATCTCACGGCATCAATTGCATCATTGCTTGCACATGGATGTTGACACCTACATTCCACTTAGAAAAGTGGCTGAAGAATATAATGAGAGAATGAGAAATCTGATTGCACCATTAGATTTGTGGCATCGAATAGTGCAAAATCAACTATCCAAAATTTGAATTTTGAGATGTTGAGAATCTAGGGCTCAAGGAATTTTTTAGATTCCCCCTAGATTCCTCAAAGATATTGCTCCATGGGTGGATGGGAAATCTGCAACTCCAAAGGAGAATTTGACCTCTCCATTACGATCCCTCTGGAAAGCTGTGAAAAACAACTGTAAACTTGACTATATTCTAACATGGAGAAATATTACCTCCTCGAGAAAATTGCAAGGATCATGGTTCCGCTCCCTATTTCTGTAGCAATCATGGTTCCACCTGCATAATGAAAAATGACCGAAAAATGTAGAACTTTGATGGAGACACGAACAATGCCATTGCATTCGTGGTGTCGAGAAGTTCTTAAACCATATAAAATTTGTCAAATTCTGACAAAGTGAAATTTCACCCCTCCCACAAAATGTTGCCTCGAACTCTGTGCCAAGATTCTGCCTCCTTTGTCTCGAAATTCGTGCCCTCTCCTAGTTCCTCCATCTATCTCGGTGCGCTGACTAAATGGGTGTTTTAAAAACATCTCCGACGGATTAAGAAATGTAGGTCGTTGGGCACAATGGCAATAATGGGTATTAGTTGAGGAGGGGTTAGGTGGTCAAATCCCGCCCCTCCTTTTTTTTTACACCTTATATATATTTTTTAAATGAAATGCATTTTAAAAGGGGGTTGAGTCCGCATTGGGTGGCCCGCCCCATGTCTCCCACACTTATACCTATATGGTAGTACCTCATTTAAGGTGGTATGTTGGTTATGGGATCCATATTAATGGGGCCACCTGCTTGGGGGCCGACCACGTGGGTTGGGTGGGTTCAACCCCCACCGGCTCCCTTTTCCATCACCGCTTGTTCTTAGTGGAGTTTAAGTTGGTGCCGTGGTGTGAGTTGTGGGCGGGGTGTGGGTCGGGTCCACCGGAGGTGGCCCGCGCCCACCCCATAAATAATGTGCATTAATATTTGTTTTGGTAGGAGACTATTTGGAGGGCTCGATGGGCCATACAAAATATATATGGTGTATTATAGTTGCAGTTAGGCCGGTAGGGGTTATGGCCCATCGACCTTTTTTTTTAAATAAAAATTTTGTTATAAAATGGTTTTGGGGGTGGCGGGGGTGGTGGCCCGCCACCAATATATATATCTATATATATATATATATATATATATATATTATATATATATATATATATATATATATAATTTTTATCTAAAATAGGGCCTATTCTCAAATCTTTAGAAAATAAGGGATATTGGGAAAATTACCAAGGCCGAAATTTCAATGTCGGGATCTAGGTTTCATGCCTCGAGGTTAGTCAAATTGTAGGACACTTAAACCTATCCCACAACTGAACTTTGACCAAAACTTTGACTGGCTCGTTGATGCAGGAGCATGAGACTTGGAGGGAAAATCTTCAAACTTATTCAAAAAATACAAAAAAATCTTCAAGCAAAGGAGTGGGATCCTTTAGCCATTAATTTCCATGTTTTTCTAGTTTAGCATAGAGACAGAATCTAGGAATAAATCATGTTGTAATAAATGTTAATAGTTAATCTATAGTGGAGATTCTCAAGGAGAATACCTCATTGAACATATGGGATTAGTTAAGCATAGTGGATATTCTCGAGGAGGATGTCTCACAAAATTGATAGTTATAATAAATTTAAGCCTCTCTTTTAGGAACTGGTTGTTAACACGAACCAATATATATGTAATGTTGAGACTATTGTAAAGGGAGATTGACCGAATGTGTTTATACCATATTGCTGAAGAAAGGAGCAAACCTCTTTCTGTATTGGTCAATCTCGGAGACATTGTGGTCTTCAAAACCCTTTTTATGCATCTGAATGTCTGGTTGCCTATTTAAAATTGGTATTTATGCATATATTTGGCTTTAAGCAATGTTTTCCTTTTGAGTCTTTATAATAGTGATTTCGCCTTATTTTCCAATTAATACTTCGATTTAAGCCTTTGGAGTGGTTTTCCTTCATATTGGCATGCCCTATTTCCCTTATATGCATTATTGAGTTTCGCAGGTGGAAACTCTAGTTTACACTGGAAAATCGTGAAAAACTTAGTCGGAATCGAGTTCTGGACTTGAAATCCTATTAAGTGTGGTTGATACCCTTATTAGGCCCGCAACCAATATCACATCGCTATGTTGGAGTAGGGAGGGAATAGCCCTTTGAAGCGCTGAAGTCTAAAGTTCTACTTATCACATTTGCAAGTCTTTAAGCAAAGGGAGTCTGGCGAGGAGACATTGGAATCACTGATTGCGATTGCTGATAACTCCATGTGTTATCGCATCAGAAAGGGCTATTGTGTTATGTTTCATTCCATGGGAACTACCGATAGTGATTGCCAATAGTGTTATTCCATTTTATGGAGTAAAGACCCCGGCGATAGTGTAATTGTGTATCAATGCTTTCCTTTGGAAAATCCCCACCGATAGTGCAATTGCGTGTTAACGCATCCCTTTGGGAAAATCCCATTGATAGTGTATTTTCATGTGAAATAGCATTACGGCAATAAAACTCCGCCGATAGTGCATTTCCATGTATAATTGCATTATGGCAGTTTGAAACCACCAATAGTGTATTTATGCACAATTGCGTTCATTCCATTCAAAAAACCCACCGATAGTGTATTTCATAATTCCCATGGAATTATAGTTTCGATAGAGGAAAAGAGGCTCTGTGGTGTAAGTTGTTCCCGATAATAAGGGTGGGGGTCATTAAGGGGAAAAGAGTGGTAATAGTGGTGAAAAATAAAAATTTATGAATATTCGGTCTAAAAATAGATGACTGATACTCCAGTTATGATTGAAGAAGGGTTTTAGTTAGAATTAGAAGAAATTATATCAGGATTAGGGTGCTTATCTATATCGCCTGCACCCATACCACCATTAATGGTATCAGAGCAACATGTTGACACTGAATTGAATCTCAGAAGTAGAAGAAGGAAAGTTAATATGGTTTTCAGAGTTGGAAGAGGACAAGAACGTGGTAGAAGAGGACGACCAGTTGCAAATGTTGAAGTGATGGACGCTGTGCAACAGATGCAAGAAAAGTTGTAGGCATTAATAGTAGGGAGAAATATAGATGATGGGGATGTTAGTGAGCCTGAGATTGAAGCTGAAGGAGAGGAGGAAGTTGTAGCAGTTACTCCTGAGATGAGATTCTTCCAGCCGGTGTTGAGATCCACAGCTAGGCCAAAGACTAAGGTTTCAATATATGAAGAAGGACTAAATCTAGAAGAATTGATAGAATAAATTAATGGCATGGAGAAATTATTTGACTATGAAGAAATAGAAGATGAGAATAAAATAAAGTTTGTTGTCACCAAGCTAAAAGGACATGCAACACTTTGGTGGGATGGAGTGCAGGTAGAAAGAAAGAGACTTGGCAAGCAACCTATCAAAAATTGGAGCAGGATGGTAGCAAAGCTAAGAGGTAAGTTTCTACCAAGTAATTATCAGCAAACCTTGTTCAGACAAATGTAGAATCTTAAATAGAGGTCTATGATAGTGAAAGAATACACAGAGGAATTCTATAAGGTAAGCATAAGAGCTGGACAAACTCAGGATATAGATGAGAAGGTGGCTAGATATGTGAATGGCCTTAGGATAGACATTCAAGATGAGATAAGTATATTGTCTCCTAAAACAATAGAGGAAGCTTATCAGATGGTACTGAAAGCTAAAGAAAAAATCGTGAGGAAGCAGTCTACCAGGAGGAGAGGTGCTTTTCGAGGAAGGGGAAGTCAAGGTGGTAGAGGAATATCTACAACACCTAAATATGGAGCTATCAGTAGCTCAACCCAACATGCAACCATAGGAGGTGATGCAAGTGGCAGAGGGAGTTTTTCTAGAGGAAGAGAAAAATAAGTAAGATGTTACATATGTAAGAAACTGGGACACATAGCTTTTGAGTGCCTAGATAATGCAGGAACAAGTCAGAGGAATGCAATTTTTGCTCAAGTTGAGGGATAGGCAACAAAACCAGTCATGGAAGAAGAAGAAAAAATACCAAAGAGAGGAGAATCTTTGGTAATCAATAAAGTTTTTCTCAAGCCAACAAAGGAGATAGTTGAACCATCACAAAGGAAGACCTTGTTTATAACAGTGTGTAAGGTTCAAGGGAAATGCTCTCAGATGATCATTGATAGTGGCAGCATTGATAATTTGGTCTCTACAAAAGTGGTGGAGAAATTGAGGCTAAAGACAATGAAACATCCAACACCTTACAAGGTGTCATGGTTACAAAAGGGATATCAACTGTTAGTGAAAGAACAGTGTGAAGTGGAGTTGCAGTTGGGAAAATATAAGGACAAAATTGTATGTGATGTGATGCCAATGGATGTGTGCCACATATTTCTTGGAAGACCTTGGCAATGTGACAGAGGAGCTATGCATGATGGGAAAAGAAACACCTAAAAGTCTGGTAAAGATGGTATCAATCATACGTTGCTGCCTATGAAAGAAGAAGATGCATCAGGAAAGAAGACTGACCCAAAAACTCTATTATTGGGAGGAAAGGAATACTTGTAGCAGATTGAAGAGAATGAGGTAAATTTTGTTGTAATTTGTAAGCCCAAGGTAATAATGACTTCCATTAAAGTTTCTGATTTACCCATTAAAATTCAAGAAATGTTGGACAACTATTGTGATATCATTATTGATGATTTACCTAATGAGTTTCCACCCATTAGAAGAATCAGCCATCATATATATTTGATTCCTGGAGCAAGTCTATGTAACAAAGTAGCTTACAAAATGACTCCTATAGAAAATGAAGAGGTTAGGAAGTAGGTGCAAGAACTTCTTGACAAAGGACTCATAAGAGAAAGCTTGAGTCCTTGTGCAGTACCAACAGTGTTGAGTCCAAAGAAAGATGGAGGCTGGAGAATGTGTACTGATTCAAGAGCCATCAATAAAATCAAAATCAGGTACATATTTCCTTTACCTAGAATTGAAGATTTAATGGATTGCTTGAGTGGAGCAAAGTATTTTACAAAACTAGATCTTAAGAGTGGGTATCATCAGATAAGGATAAAAGAAGGGGATGAGTGGAAAACTGCCTTTAAGACAAATGAGGGATTGTATGAGTGGAGAGTAACGCCTTTTGGGTTGTCAAATGCACCAAGTACATTTATGAGACTCATGAATGAAGTTCTTAAGGAATTTATTGGTAAATTTGTAATAATATATATGGAGGATATATTAGTTTATAGCAGGTCTAAGGAGGAGCACATAAGACATCTGAATTATGTCTTACAAAGGCTACAACAAGAGAAGTTATTGCTGATTTTGAAGAAGTGTTCATTCATGAAAGAGGAGTTAGTGTATTTTGGTTTTTTAATTTCTGTTGAAGGGTTGAAGATGGATCTAGAGAAGATCAAGGAAATCATGGAGTGGCCTTCACCTAAAAGTGTTTTTGAGGTAAGAAGTTTTTATGGTCTTGCTAGTTTTTATAGGAAATTCATAAAAAAATTTAGTAAGATCAATGCCCCTATTATTGAGACCATAAAGAAGGATAAACAACCATTTAGATGGACTGCTGAAGAAAAAAATATTTTTTAGCTATTGAAGAAGAAAATCACTGAAAAGCCTTTTTTGGTTCTACCTGATTTTAGTAAGCCTTTCCAAGTGAATTGTGATGCCAGTAGAGAAGCTATTAGAGGTGTTTTAAGTAAGGAAGATAGACCTATAGCTTATTTTAGTGAAAAGCTAAATGATTCAAAGAAGAAGTATTCTTCTTATGATAAAGAGTTCTATCCAGTTGTACAGTCATTGAAGAAGTGGAGACATTATCTAATGTCAAAGGAGTTCATACTTTATTCAGATAACCATGCACTACAATATATTATGCAGCAGCCAAAACTTAGCTAGAAACATGTTAAATGGGTAGTGTATCTTCAAGGTTTCCATTTTGTCTTGAAACATATAAATGGTCAATCAAAGAAAGTTGCAGATGCCTTAAGTAGGAGAAATATATTACTTCAAGAGAGTCAAATTCAAGTGTTGGGTTTTGATTTTCTTAAAGAATTATATGAGACATATATAGATTTTAAAGAGGCATTTGAAGTTTGCAAGAATCCTATTTTGATGGATAGGAATAAATGGTTGGATTATTTCTTACAAGATGGACTGTTGTTTAAGAGAAATCAACGATGCATACCAAATTGTTCTATGAGGGAGAATTTAATCAAAGAGAAACGTAGTGGTGGACTTGCAGGACATTTTGGTATAGAGAAGACTTATGAACAGTTGAACATATTTTATTTTTGGCCAAAAATGAGATCTGAAGTGGAAAAGTATGTGAAAACTTGTAAAATCTATCAATATGCAAAAGGAAGAAGCCAAAACACAGGTTTGTATGTTCCATTACCAATTCCAGATAGGTCTCGGGATATGGTAAGTATGGATTTTTTCTTGGGCTTACCAAAGACTCAAAGAGGGAATGATTGTAGTGGACAGATTTTAAAAAATGGCACATTTTATTCCATGTTATAAAACTAGTGAAGCTACTCACATTGCTAATTTGTTTTTCAAGAAGATAGTAAGATTGCATGGGTTGCCTAAGAGTATTGTCTCAGACAAAGATTCCAAATTTTTTGGACATTTCTGGAGGACATTACGGAAGAAGTTGGGAACTAAACTGAGTTTCAGTTCTGCCTATCATCCACAGACTGATGGACAGAATGAAGTAGTGAACAGGAGTTTGGGCAATATTTTGAGTAGTCTTACTGCAGAAAACCCAAAACAGTGGGATCAAGTGTTGGCACAAGTTGAATATGCATATAATGACTCACCTAACAGGAGTATAGGATAGATTCCATTCCATATAGTTTATGGAATGCATCCAAGAGTAGTATTTGAGTTAAGAAACTTGGGAAAAGATGAGATGAGAAGTGCAGAGGGAGAATATTTTGCTCCAGAAATGCAAGCAATACATGAAAAAGTGAAACAACAGCTGCAGGATAGCAACATCAAGTACAAAACCAGAGTAGACATGAGAAGAAGAGAGGTGAAATTTGAAGTTGGAGATTTGGTTTTAGCACACCTCAGAAAGGAAATATTTCCAAAGAGGGAGTATAACAAATTAAAGTTCAAGAAAATTGGACCAAGCAGAGTATTAAGGAAGTTTTTTGCAAATGCATATGAAATTGAATTACCCCCTAATGTTGGAATATCTCCAATTTTCAATGTTGCTGACCTGTACAAGTATGAAGGTGAAACTGCAGATGATACAAAAAAGGATTAGGAGACACAATAAATTAACTAGGTAAAACAGTTATCTACAACAAAAGAGTTACATCCAGAAAGGATTTTGGACAAGAAAGTGTTCAAGAAAACCAGAGGATAGGAGTACTTTCAATATTTGGTCAAATGGAAGGATCAACCAATTGCTGAAGCTACTTGGGTAACAGAAAGCATGCTACATAAGCTGGGCAGTTCTGTAAAAGAGCTCATGGACACGAGGCCATGAAGAATTTTGTCCTCAGGAGACTGATGCAGGAGCATGAGACTTGGAGGGAAAATCTTCAAACTTATTCCAAAAATACAAAAAAATGTACAAACGAAGGAGTGGGATCCTTTAGCCATCAATTTCCATGTATTTCTAGTTTAGCATAGAGACAGAATCTAGGAAGAAATCATGTTGTAATAAATGGTAATAGTTAAGCTATAGTGGAGATTCTCGAGGAGAATATCTCATTGAACATATAGGATTAGTTAAGCATAGTGGAGGTTCTCAAGGAGGATGTCTCACAGAACTAATAGTTATAATAAATTTAAGCCTCTGTTTTAGGAATTGGTTGTTAACACGAACCAATATATATGTAATGTTGAGACTATTGTAAAGGGAGATTGACCGAATGTGTTTATACCATATTGCTGAAGAAAGGAGCAAACCTCTTTCTGTATTGGTCAATCTCGGAGACATTGTGGTCTTCGAAACCCTTTTTATGCATCTGAATGTCTGGTTGCCTATTTAAAATTGGTATTTATGCATATATTTGGCTTTAAGCAATGTTTTCCTTTTGAGTCTTTATAATAGTGATTTGGCCTTGTTTTCCAACTAATACTTTGATTTAAGCCTTTGGAGTGGTTTTCCTTCATATCAACATGCCCTGTTTCCCTTGTATGCATTGTTGAGTTCCGCAGGCGGAAACTTTGGTTTACACTAGAAAACTGTGAAGAAATTAGTTAGAATCGAGTTCCTGACTTAAAATCCTATTAAGTGTGGCTAATACCCTTATTGAATTCGCAACCAATATCGCATCACTATGTTGGAGCAGGGAGGGACTAGCCCTTTGAAGCGCCGAAGTCCAAAGTGCAACTTTCGGATCTGAAACTATATAAAGGAGGCTTTAATAACCTATCGGGTCTGTGGCTTATCGCATTCACAAGTCTTTAAGTGGAGGGAGTATGGCAAGGAGACATCGGAATCACCGATTGCAATTGCCAATAACTCCACGTGTTATCGCATCTAAAAGGGCTATTGTGTTATGTTCCGTTCCATGGGAACTGTCGATATTGATTGCCAATAGTGTTATTCCATTTTATGGAGTAAAGACCCCATCGATAGTGTATTTGTGTATCAACGCTTTCCTTTGGAAAAACCCTGCCAATAATGCAATTGTGTGTTAATGCATCCCTTTGGGAAAAGCTTGTTGATAGTGTATTTTCATGTGAAATAGCAGTATGGCAATAAAACTCTGCCGATGGTTCATTTCCATGTATAATTGCATTATGGTAGTCTGAAACCACCAATAGTGTATTTATGCACAATTTCGTTCATTCCATTCAAAAAATCCATCGATAGTGTATTTCGTAATTCCCATAGAATTGCAGCTCTGATAGAGGAAAAGAGGCTCTGTGATGTAAGTTGTTCCCGATAACAAGGGTTGGGCTGATTAAGGGGAAAAGAGTGGTAATAGTGGCGAAAAAGAAAATTTATGAACAGTGGGTCTAGAAATAGATGACTGATACTCCAGTTAGGATTGAAGAAGGGTTTCAGCCAAAATTAGAAGAAATTATGTCAGGATTAGGGCACTTGTCTATATTGCCTGCACCCAGGCCACCACTCGTTCTCCCTCATACGAGCTTGGATTGACGAACCGTTCACACCTCCGCGATCAAGATGATGAGATCTATGCTTTGGTCCTAGGTCAAAGTCATTTTGAGCACTTTGATTTTCGAGTGTTCATAAACCCTCTTTGTCCTATGTGTCTCTGGAGCCACCTGGATCAATCCTCCCCACTGAGGAGATTTTGGTCCTCCAAAAGCATGAAAAATAATATACAACCTCTTTGTACCCTGTCTGCATCACAAGTGTCTTGAAAAGGTCTCGATTCCATCTCTTTCACCTTTGTTCTTTGGAGCCTTAAGTGATGAGCCGACACCTGCTACGTCTGCAACTTGTAGTACATGGTTTTGCAAATTACATGCTTGACTTTCATGACCAACTAATGACCTAAACATCCCACACTTGCCACAAGTTTATAACACATACTCGATGGTCAAGTTTACAACAAGATGGACGCAAGACCTTAGCTATGACAACAAGGCCAACCTATCATTGTTGCTTCAACAAGTGATGGAAAACACATCATCACTGCAACACATGATTTACAAACATAAGACCAAACACTATTGTTTTGACAAGTGATGGAAACATGACATCACTTTCATAGTTTAACATGCGATAGCAAATAAGACCAGACATCATTGTTGCTGAACAAGATGGAAAACACATCATCACTTTTACATCTTAAAATGAAACAATTGATTTACAAAAGCACGACCATGAAACACTAAAAATATCTAGAAACCATTTTTCACTTATCAAGCTGAATGGGTCACTTCCTTATGGCCGTTTTGCGGGTCGAGCAACTGCTTCACCTGGTTCATGCACCGACGCTTTGCCTTTAAGGTGTTGCTCTAGATGGAACCTCCAACAAGTGGCTCTTTGATGTCCACTTCTATCGCAATGACTGCAATACATCTTCTTCCTCAAGATTTGCTTAACCTGTTTATTTACATGTTGTTGAGAGGGTTTTTCACACCTCATCCTTTTGTGTGATGCGATTCTTTTCCAACACTTAGAAAATGTGTGGTTATTTAATCCATAAAAGGTGCATGTTTTTCGATGCCATGTTTTATGTTCATTAATATCAACATGATCATAATCTAAATGAACATTCGAAGATAGAAAGTGGTTATACCTTCCCTTGCTGTCTCTGATGTCAGTATGGCGATGAGATCTTGCCTCAGTTCTCTCCCTACAATGGGCACTGCCGTGGGATGATGGGGATGTGTTCCCATCATTCTCTTTCCTCGACAATTTCAATGATGTCTCTAACGACTTTGACACCTTCGAGCACTCTCCTTTACTGTATCTCGAGCCTACAAATCTATTTTCATACACAACCTCCAAAGGTTGAGTTATGCCTTGGTTATTAACACCAAGTTCTTCTTTCTCCTCGTGCCTCATCCTTGTAAGGAGCCTCATGTTTGCCCCTGTAATTGGGATCTCCAAATCTCCAACGGAACTCATACTATGTGAAGATGAAACCGAAAGGAAATCAACATATTTTACCTCCTCTTTCGATTTGGAAAGAACTAATGAGGGTTTCTCATCATCTGTTGTTGGTGGTTCACTAACTGTCATGGTGCATTACCCAACTTCCTTTCTGACATACCCAAGTCCTGCCTGACAGGGTAATTCCTCTATTTTGATGGGGTTAGCAATTCTTTGGCCATTAATGCCCAAACCTTTTCCTTCATACCCCATTCTCTTCAACAGTTTGGAGTCAATTCCTGTGGTATGATTTTAAAAAATGGTGAAATCATCATCAGGAAACATACATGAAGATGGACAACTACTTTTTACTTCACATGGGTCTCACTACAACTCTTCCAAGGCCTCTTCCTTTGCTTGCAACTGTCGTAGCAAAATTTGTTTTTCCTATTTCTCTTCATGTAGATGCATCTTCAATTCAACGTTCTCTGTTTGAAGATTATGTTTGTTGTGCTTCAGTTCTTCTAGGGCCTCTTCTGTGGCTTTCAACTCAAGCTACAATTGCTCCTTTTCCTCTGTCTCTTTCTACAAAGTTTCATACATGATTTCTACCCTTTTGGAAATTTTAAGCATGGTCTCATACATCACTTTTTCATCCTCTGTCACTGCATGTTCCATTATCCATGCTGCAATTCACATCAACGCAAAGACCACTCTGATACCACTTGATCTAGGTTTGAGTGTCACAAAGGAACCTTCCAAGAACTTTTACTTTTTTGATGTGTTAAATTGTAGTTTTAAAAGAACATAAATGAATACATGTGCATGTTGTAAAGAAGAGGAACATGACAATCATCAGCAACATAAAAACAAAAGTCGTTGATAATGGAGTTCATCCAGGAGGGACTACGCCTCCGGGCCCTAGTGTCAAGATGGTGTAGGCCGCTGCATTAAGTGCTATCATAGTGGTGATGTAAATAGAGGTGACGTCAATATCATACAAGGAAAAATGCCTCCACGCAGGAGTGGATCTAAGAGATGTTCCACTACAGGAACTCTGAATCAAAAGACTCCTATCAATATGACACAAACTCATGCATGATGAGCATCCTGCTAACATGGCATAAAATGGATCTCAGTGCAAACATGCATGATGACAATAAGAGTATCCCAGAAACATACAACAAAGGTATCTCAAAATGCAACATGATGAATCATGACAATAAGTATATCACATAGGTGATTCTGCATCACATCAAGCATGAATCATAAAAATGAGTAAGAAAAAAGATCCCACATCAAACATCAACAAGGATCTGTGCAGCATAATGCATAAAGAAGAAGTACATGAACACAACATATACCTCACAACCAAGGGCCATCTGAAGAAGCAAATGTCAAATTGCTAAAGCTGCTTGGACCATTGATCTCATGTTTTCAATCACATGATTGCACGCACATGGATATTGACACCTACATTCCACTTAGAAAAGTGGCTGAAGAATAGAATGAGAGAATGAGAAATCTGAATGCACCATCAGATTTTTGGTGTCGAATAGTGCAAAATCAACTGTCCAAAATCTGAATTTTGAGAAATTGGGAATCTAGGGTTCAAGGAATCTTTTAGATTCCCCCTAGATTCCTCAAAGATTCTGCTCCATGGGTGGATGGGAAATATGCAACTCCAAAGGTGAATTGGATCTTACCATTATGATCCCTATGGAAAACCATGAAAAAAAACTATAAACTTGACTATATTCTGACATGGAGAAAAATTACCTCCTCGGGAAAATTGCAAGGATCATGGTTCCGCTCCCTGTTTCTGCAGCAATCATGGTTCCACCTGCATACTGAAAAATGACCAAAAAATGTAGAACTCTGATGGAGACACAGACAGTGCCATTGCATTCATAGCATTAGGAAGTGCTAAAACCATATAAAATTTGTCAAATTCTGACAAAGTGAAATTTCACCCCTCCTGCAAAATGCTGCAGCAAACTATGTGCCAAGATTCTGCCTCCTCTGTCTCGAAATTTGTGCCCACTCTTGGTTCCTGCATTTGTCCTGATGCACTAATGAAATGGGCATTTTAAAAACATCTTTGACAGACTAAGCAATGTAGGCCATTGGTCACAATGGCAATAATGGGTTTGACCCTCGTCGGCTCCCTTTTTTGTCATTGCTCGTTCTCAGCAGAGTTTAAGTTGGTGCCATGGTGTGAGTTGTGGGAGGGGTGTGGGCCGATTCCACCAGAGGTGGTCTGCGCCCACCCCATAAATAATGTGCATTAATATTTGTTTTGGCGTGAGACTGTTTGGAGGGCTCGACAGACCATACAAAATATATATGGTGTATTATGGTTGCAGTTAGGCCAGTGGGGGTTATGGCCCGTTGACCTTATTTTTTTTAATAAAATTTTTGTTATAACATGGTTTTGGGGGTGGTGGGGGTGGTGGCCCGCCACCAATATATATATATTTTAATTTTTATCTAAAATAGGGCCTATTTTCAAATCTTTAGAAAATAAGAGATATTGGGCAAATTAATGAGGCTGCAATTTTGACCGATTTCAGGAGCTAGGTTTCATGCCTCAGGGTTAGTCAAATTGTAGGACACTTAAACTTAGTCCATAACCTAACTTTGACCAAAAATTTCATTGGCTCATTCTCCCTCATATGAGCTCGGATTGATGAATCATTCACACCTCCATGATCAGGACGACGAGATTTACGCTCTGGTCCTAGGCCGAAGTCATTATGAGCACTTGGATTTTCAAGCATTCAGAAACCCTCTTTGTCTTGTGTGTCTCTGGAGCCACCTGGATCACATACTCAAGGGTCAAAATATGGAACAAATCTAGCTGAAGAAAATGAGGCTACAGGTCCTCTACAGAAAGTGCTACAAGAGGCATTGTTTTGCTACAGGGGAAGGGCTTGAGATTGTTTTGAGGAAAGAAATGGTGTCTTGAAGGCAGGAAAAGGTGGGTGAATGTGGAATAAGGTGAATGAAGGATTTGTAAGCCCTGTATCCAAGCCTCGTACCTCTTAGAGGTCTAACTTGCACCCAATTTTGTGCCCACAATCTCCTCCATCTATCCTAGCAGAGTCGTCTCAGTGGCAAAGCCTGGAAGTAATGAGAGATGTCTAGAAGAGATATGTGGTGGATTAGGTGGATTGAGAAAATTTTTCCCCTCCCTTTAGGTCAACATAATCCATGCAAACCAATTAAGCACATGCATCAAATGATCATTATTACAACAAAATAAATTAACATGGAAAATATGAGTTGAATTTTATTGAAATCTACTCTAACCTACAACAAAATTCCAATTTCCAAACCAATGCTATTAAATTCTAAGTGGTAGAAACCAAAAATGTAGGAATATTGAAATCCAATACTTAACAATTTACAAGAAATCATAAAAAATAATTTTGGGTTGTTATTATAGATCTCCCAATCACTCTTCCCACAAGAGAGGTGATGGGAAAACTTGCAACTACAGTTTTTGTAATATAACATATACTAAAACAAGAAAAGCATTATAACAAATTGAGAAGGAACAAGAAAGAAATACAAGAGAGGGATTAAAGCATCTGGCTTGGGCCAAAATCCAAGGGTTTCAACCCTCCAAAACTACTTCAGATGTAGACCAATGGTGAACTTCCCATTAACATAAAATAAGAGTCACATACATCATATGAAAGATGATAACAATGTCAATCACTAGGCTCTCAGTAGCTACCCCTATATGCAACAATACATTGAATTGTAATGAGCCTTTTGGCTGGTTTATTTATACAAAAAGTAGTTGAAGGAAACTCCCTTGAAAATAGGAGTGATTACCTCAAAAATATCAAGATTTGTGGATCTAGTTCCACTTGGCCTTCACATGGACTTGGAGTTCCTCATCTACTAGTGAATTCAAGTTGTTGGTGAATATTATTTGATCTCAAGCCAAGTTGGAGAGTTAATGAGGTGGACAAGTCTCCTATATTCTCCCTGATTATCTCCATCAAGGCCCTGCATAGTAAAGATTTCCAAAAATGCTTATTTTTCTTGCATATTAATCACATTAGGCCATACAATATGAAAAACACACTTTAGTCTCCCTACTAAGCATATTATGGCTAAAAATGTGAATTAATGTGAGACAAGGAGAGTTTTAAGGGCTGGAGGATAACACAATTAACCTCAAATATACCTATTGATGGGCCCCATCATTACCCCTTACTAAAGGTGTTGCTCACCCTATGATAAACTCAGTCATTGGTATGAAGCTCATTCATGGCTCTGGTGGCCTCTCTAACATCCCAATGCACCTTAGATGGTGTGCCTTCCTGTAGATACAAACCTTTTTTTTTCCTCTATGTTTGTCCATTCTTTTTTTTCTTCTGCCTAGATTCTTTTCTCTTGTAGGCCCAATACTAAGGGATGAATGAGTTTTAGTCCTATCCATTTGATCTTCAAACTTTGCATAATCCTTTTTTTATAGTGGGGTTCTCTCCAAGGCATTCCTTAGTCTTTTTGAAGAGTGATATTCTCTAGTTTGCAAATTGTGAGGTAGGGCATGTCATCTTCTTTGGCAAGCCTGTGAAATATTTTTCCCCAACATTCTAAAGGTGTCCTCAAAATGTAGGCTGGACTATTCTTTGTCTTCTATCTACCTAGGTGCCAATTCAAGATCATAGAAGATGAGGTTGTGTTTGTTGATGACAACCATTGGGCTCACCAATTTTGCTCTGATGTAGAAGGGCTCATTTTCTTCCTTTTCCATCACCCTTTTCACTTCTTTAGCCCTTGCTTCTAATAACATTAGTTTCATGTCTCCCAATCTTGAGTTGGGGTCCCAAAAATTGATGTCTATGAGGATTAGGTTGTGGATGCAAAACTCAACTAGTTTGGATTTATCCTCCATACATTCCTTTTTGCAAAATTCAATGAACTATCTATAGTCTTAGAAAGGTAAGGAGCCACACTATGCTAGTGTTTGTATATGGAATTACAACAACTGATCTTTGAGGAAAATGAAATAGGATTTGGATGGATGCATGCATTGTATGGCTTCGATAGGTAAACTTCCCACAGTGGAAAGTTGTGTCTCTTTTTCTTGCAGCTGAACTCTTAGCCTTGTGTTTTCTACCTATAGCTGCTCCCTCATGACTGACACCCTTACTCTCAAGTATTCAATTCCTTTCCAATTGATGAACCCCAATATTGCAAAAGGAAAGTTGCAACTCCCAAGGCTACCAACTTTAATTATCAACCCAGGGTTCATACAAACTTAAGAGGTATCGGCACTAGTTGTAAAACATACAATGTGTCCTCCCTTTGCTGTCATGAGAGAAAAGAAATGCTGCCTATTTGCAAGAATGAAAGACTGAATTTAAAAATGCTTGTAAAGTAACATGAAATCCTCTATCTACTTATTAACACACTTTGCTTGCAACAGAACCCTATTTTAACCCTATTTGTCACATGTGATGTTTTAAATAATCTAATCATGAAATTTGATATAGAGAGTACTAACTATTGTGTGCATGTGTAAATATAAAAAAACTCATTTTTTAAATCGTTTTACTTTATAAATGCAAATGCTAGTCTTTCTTTGATATTTGGCAGGGGAAAAAGGTGTGGAGGAAGAGGGGTACAATGATTTTGATGGCTTGGAGGTAAAATTGGGGACTAATCCCAAATTTAATGATGATTTTTCTCAATTTGGGCTCAAAACAGGCCGCTATAGGATTTCCTACAGGATGTACTAGTTCTCCTATAGGATGCCCTGTTTTACTACATGATGTTACAAATTTACTATATGAACTTATAATTCATCAAACGACCAAGAAAATCAAATTCAAATTGGATGGGACAAATTTTTTTATTGACTAGGATGTCTTAGGTCCCCATTCCAAGTGGAATCACTCAAAAATACCTTTGTTAATCCATGCTGAAAAATAGTAGAAAATTACTAGTTGAAAATCTAGAAATTTGAGAACTAGTGATCTAGTAAATATATAAAATTCCTAACCTAATAAAGTGAAAATGCAATGGGGTAATTTTTGTTATGAACTATAATATATTTTTGATATAATTCAAGTGGAACCAACTCAATTGGAGCTTTTTAGCATGCTCTAAAAAATAGCATAAATTCATTGTTCTTTGCCACAAAGTAGTTCTAGAAATCTAGATTTGGGAATAAGAAAGCTAATCGAAGTAGCTCAATGATTATTATGACCTTCCAAAGATTTTCCAAGAATGAAATGATGCTGGTGATCTTGCAAATTAACTTGCATCAACCATTTAACCCAATCCTACAACAAGAAATGATTAATACTAAATGCATAAATAGAAAGAAATAAGAACAAGAGATGCATGTGAATAAGAAGTGAAAAGAATGAAAGAAAATGATACAAAAGGGCTAGGAGGCTCCTAGGATGGACAAGACTAATGAAACTTAGATACATATGGAGGAGAAAAAGATTTAGAAGCTGGGAATGACACCAATCTTCATTATTTTCATCAATACAATTACATCCCTGCAAGAAAATACAATGGAGCCGCAAAAATATGAGTTCTCTCCACAAGAACATTAATGAAAATATCTCCCTAGAGGCAAATTCAACTTGGTACTTATAAAAAATGATTATCAATCATTCCCCATGAAAGGAGGAAGCTTTCCCCACTAAAATCCCTTGATTAGTGGCTCTGGTTCCCAATACTAGGAATCTGCATTAAATGGCAAGGAACAGATTCCTAAATTTTCTCAATAATTAGAGCTACACAATATTTTGCCATAATTCCATAATATATTGTTGATTTATTATTTAATTGTGAGCCTCATGCAGTAGGTAGCAAGTCCCTAAATTATCTCCTCCTCCAAATCTTCATAATCTGCCCAATATTCTCATAATATTCCACAAAAATAAATAATATTAGGTACAAATATGCAATTATTCATAAACCTTCCATATGAATATATTAAAGTTAAAAATAGATTATCTATTTCAAAAAGAGAGGTTTAATGTGCTGAAGGATGGTTAGATTGACCTTAATTTATGTTTAATTTAGAGGCATGAGCCTTAATTTATGTCTAATTTAGAGGACCATCATACCCCCCTGCTGAAAGTGTTTCTCATCCTCTGAGCAACTTAGTGACCTAATTGTGCCTAATTCATGGCCTTGGTGGTCTCTCTCTTGTGCATTCAGAATCTTGGGTATAAGTTCTTCAAGGACGAGCCCAAAAACATATTTGTCCAAAGAAAAATCCATGTTTCTTGAGACCATTAGTTTTCCTTCTTCCCCTTACTCAAGATAGTTCTTGAATATTTTTCAGTTTGGCAAGGTCTTACACATCCTTATCAACATTTTGCTACATTGTTCCACCATTTGGACACCTCTAAAACCTTCAAACTTCCTTTAGATGAGAACTAGGACATCTTGTAGGAAACCCTATTAGAACTACAAGAAACCCTTTTTGAGCATAAATGATAGTTTGAGCCTAGGACATGCCCTCAATTTGACTCCCATGCCTTTTTCTCATTTCTATAACATCTTTTAGGCCTTGGAAAAAAGCTATAAAGATATTAGAGACCGCTTGGAAAGTCTCTTTTCATCATTGCAGTTTGAGTTTTTTTTTATTGTGGATGCCTCATTTACTTTTGTTGCTTTCTTCTTCTCTCTTGTGGCCTAAATGGTTGCCTAATGGCCTTGGAGTTCTTTATTTTGATTAGGTATCTCTTAGGCACTGTCATTTTGGGTTTTAACATGATTTTTTTCTTTCTTCCCTTTTGTAGCAGGATTTTGCCTTCCTGCAGTAGTCATTCCTTCTTCCTTCAAAGTCTTCTAATTGTATGGGAGTGATGAGAAATGGTGTAGGCTTGTGAAAATTGAGAGGATGCTCTATTTTCTTTTTCAAGAACTTTTGAGGGTGAGATAGGGTTTGTTCTTGAAATTATGAAATGGGATGGATGAATGATGGGTATATAATGAATATGAGGTGGATGGAGGGCTTGGGGTGCTGTGGTGACTTGGCCTTTGCAAAAATTTCTTCTTTTAACTATTGTTCTTATTCCTTGAAATCATCACCCTTCATAATTTGACTTTTCAACATTGGATGATTGAAGGAGTGAGCTGCAATTAACTAGTTGAAGGTGGTTGAGATTGCTGATCCATCCTTAGCTTATAAAACCTCATCTCATATGCATTAACAACAAATTTCTAACTATAATATGATCAAGAGAAGAGGTCAAGAATATTGCATACCTGTATTGACCTAATGGTTGTTGGAGAGACATGCATGTTGTTGCTGAGTTGATATTGTTGTGCTTCTCATGACTCAGGTACATCTTCTTGATTTCCTTTTTCTTTTTTGTTGATCTTATTTTGCCGATGGGTTGTATTCTTGTTGATGTGTAGGTGATGAATTCCTCTATTACTGCTGAGCTCTGGAGGAGTTTCATTGTGCCTGTAGTTATGCTTCTCCTCTTTCAATCATGGTGCTGAAGGTTAGGCCTAGAGCCCATTGTTACTAACAAATAAGCTGGTATAGCTGCCCTCTTTTTTTGAATATTTGTCCTTTCTCCATTAGAGGGTAAATAGGTTTGGAATGAGTGGAAGGTGTGGCCATAGAGGGACACAGTCATGATGGGTGTTGGCTAAGATGTGGTGAAGTCAAATTCCTTTTTTCCTATTCAAAAAAAGGCCTGCATCATAATTTTTCCATCAGACTGCCTTTCCTTTATATTTTCAGAACTTCCTGTAGTACTACAAGAAACTCCTGTAGTAATTCAGGACAACCTCTTGTAACAGATTTGTTTTGTCCAGATATCCCAAATGGTAGAATGGATTGACCTAAAACTTTCTGAGCATGTTGCCATCATCATTATGCACCTCCCCATAAAAACAATTGCATCAATGAATGCACGGATCTGGAGAAAAACTAAAAATGGATGAAGGTGATGGAGGCCAATTGCTTGGAAAATGTGCACTGGAATTTATTGAAATTGCTTGGGAATGTTACCATCAGCCATATGAATCTCCCCATGAAACCGCTTTTTAAATAGATGCATGGTTTTAAAGTTATGGCAAAAATAAATTTCTGCTCTATGTATTTTTGTTTCTTGTAGTAAAACAGAGCCTTCCTGTAGTTTTTTAGGACATCAAGCAAACTGAGTGGGAAGATCTTGAGAATTATGGGTGGATGGTGGAAATAGATGAGGGTGATGGATTTGCATGGCCTTGGCCTTGTTGGAGCATTTGAGCAAAGGCGGAGAAAGTTAAAATTTGACTTCTTTTGACTAGGTTTGACTTATTTTTTCTTTCTTTGGTGGCAACTTGTTTTTGTTCCTTATAGATGTTGGAGAGAAGCTACATTCATCAAAGTGATACATGGAGCAAGAATTTTTTTATTTTTCCCTTTCTTTTTTTTTAAGGCCTACTAGCCATCTCAATGAGGTTTTCAACTTGTAGGTCTGCCTAGGCGCGTAGGAGGTTTTCACCTAGGATCTTTTTTTTTTTCTTTTTTCCCAACCCATTGACCACCTCATGGAGGTTTTCAATCAATGAGCCAATCTGAGGTGCCTCAAATGAGGTTTTCACCTGATATTTTTATTTTTTCTCTTATTTTTCAATAATTGTTTTTTCTACCCTACCCTACTTAACAAACAAAATCACTTGCAAGTATAAGAATACTTCCAATGGAGCCATATGTACATAAGGATGATAGAAAAAATGATGTGAAGGCTTGAAATGTATTATTTGACATGTACCTGGATGTGAGTGATCAAATGCTTTGACTTTGATGATATCAAGTGCAATTGAAGAAGAGAGTGTTGCTGTAACTTAGTGACTCTCTGGAGCCAAACCTCAATATAATTTTGATATCCTTGGTTTTCTTGCTTATCTAGATCATCCTTCATGTATTCTTCTACCATGAACTTCAAATCTTCCTCCTTTTGCTGATTTTTCTCTTGAATACATGGAGGATTTGATGGTAACCATGAGGGATCTCTCTCGATCTCTGATTTTGATGTCTTCCCTTCATCAAGTGTAGCCCATGATTCTGTGGTATTCTCATTTGAATCTTCTTCCTCTAGATGTATTCCTTCAATGGTATCAAGATAATCTCTTTTTTGCAATACTTTTCCTGAGATATGGTGAATACCATTGGTCTCAAGAGGTGATGTTTGGAAGTGTTGTACCTCAGGATTGTAAGTGGGTTGAGCTACTTCAATGTGTAGGTTTGGAAATGGTAGTATAGGTGGTTGAGTTGGACTGGATATTTGAGATGGATGTGGTTGGGGTTGTCATTGTGGTGGACGTAAATGGTAGGGACAACATGGAGTTGGGTATGGAGGATATTGAGGAAAAAATTAAAGATATTGTGGATGGCTCCCATAAGTTCCTTGCCAACCTTGTTGCCAAAATTGGTTTTGGGGTTGAGATGGCCAATGTTGCCAAGGAAAGGGTGTGTTTCAATTATTTTGAGGTGGATATGCATAACCTTGAAATTGTGAATTAGGCTCTTGCATCATACTAGGTTGAATACGTTGTCATGGTCCTCTTGGAGATACATAACATAGTTGCATTGGCAATTGACTCAATCCATTATCCTCTTGGTAAACTTCCTTCAACCTTGGTAATGATGGACAATGTTTAACATCATGTGGTTCTGCATGGACAACACAAATATCAACATCTTCATTTTATTCATCTTGCATTATTAACATTTCTACTTGTTTGGTTAGATTGCTAAGAATTTTTGTTTTAAAATAATCAAATTAATTTCCAAGTTTAGCTTGACTTACTGATCTTGTTGATGATTTACTTACTCTTGGCCTTCCTCTTGATATGTGTTTACATGTTTCACAAATTTCTTCAGATGATAATTGGTATACATCACCTCTACTCATGAGATCAAGGATATCAATCCACTCATCCCTAATTGTTTTAAGTAAGAGGGTTTTTAGTGTGTCGGATCCTAAATAATGTATTTTTTCCATCTTAAAATTATACATGAACCTCTCTATTAGATCCTCTAGATTCTCATCTTCTTTTTTATTCATTCCAAATATTTATTCTTTAAGATCATGATATTTATAATTTTCTAGAAATATATTTTGCATATCATTCCATGATCTTATTGAATTAGTCCCTAAACTCATGAACCATTTAAGAGCTCTATCCTTCAATGTTGTCAGAAACAATATCATTTTTTGAGTTTTTAATAAGTAACCATAAGATATAAAAACAATTTCAAATTCAAAGAGAAAGGTTTTCGGGTCCTCTAACCTTAGACCATGAAATTTTGGAAGAAAAGATGGAGGGATGTTGTTCATGTGCACACTACCATCAGTATCTTGAATGGGAAATATGAGAGGATCCTCCTCATTGTCGTCATCTCCATCCATTTCTTCTACATTCTTTTCCATCTCATTCTTCTACCTACAAAAGTGAATGGTGATGTGGCTATTACTGCACCACGTGATCAAATGGGGGTTGGGTTGGTGTTGGAGATTTTTTTGTTTTTATGATTGAATGAAAACACTAATGCAATGCACTTTTCTATTTTTGAAGTGAAATATGCCTAATGCAATTATTTTTTTGTTTTTTCAAAAAGTAGAAAGAAATGAATCAACTAGGGAAGAAAACAATGCGTACTTTGACACCTCCCTGGAAACAACACCAAAAAATGATGAGCCTCGGTATCACAACACGAATGCTGCAACTCCTAAGGCTACCAAATTTAATTATCAACTCGACATTCGTAAAAACTTAAGAGGTATAGTCACTATATGTGGAACATACAATGTGTACTTCCTTTGTTGTCATGAGAGAAAATAAATTTTTCCTATTTGTAGGAATGAAAGACTAAATTTAAAAATTCTTGTAAAGTAACATGAAATCCTCTATCTACTTATTAACACAGTTTTCTTTCAAAAGAACCCTATTTGTCACATGTGATGTTTTAACTAATCTAAGCATGAAATCTGATATAGAGAGTACTAACTTTTATGTGCATCTGTAAATATAAAAGAACTTATTTTTTAAATATTTTTGCTTTATAAACGCAAATGCTAATCTTTCCTTGATCTTTGGCAGCGGAAACAGGTGTGGAGGAAGAGGGGTACACTGATTTTGATGGCTTGGAGGTCAAGTAGGGGCCTAATCCTAGTTTTAAAGATGATTTTTCTAAATTTGGGCTCAAAACGGGCCACTACAGGATTTCCTACAAGGTGTACTAGTTCTCCTACAAGATGTACTAGTTCTCATACACGATCCCTTGTTTTACTACAGGATGTTACAACTTTACTATATGAAATTATAATTCATTGAATGACTAAGAAAATAAAATCCAATTTGGATGGGACTATTTTTTTTATTGACTAGGATGTATTAGGTCCCCATTCCAAGTGGAATCACTCAAAAATACCTCTGTTAACCCACGCTAAAAAATAACAGAAAATCACTAGTTGAAAATCTAGAAATTCGAGAACTAGTGAGCTAGTAAATATATAAAATGCCTAACCTAATCAAGTGAAAATGCAATGGGGTGATTTGTTTTATAAACTAGAATGTTCTTTTGATCTAATTCAAGTCAAACCAACTCGATTGGATCTTGTTAGCATGCTCTAAAAAATAGCAGAGATTTATTGTTCTTTGCCACAAAGGAGTTCTAGAAATCCAGATTTTGGAATAAGAAAGCTAATCTAGGTGGCTCAATGATTACTATGAACTTCCAAAGATTTTCCAATGATGAAATGATGCTTGTGACCCTGCAAATAACTTACATCAACCATTTAACCCATTGTTACAACAAGAAATCATTAATACTAAATGAAGAAATAGAAAGAAATAAGAACAAGAGATGCATGTGAATAAGAAGTGAAAAGAAGGAAAGAAAATGATACAAAAGGGATTTGAGGCTCCTAGAATGGTCAATCCTGAGGAAAATCAGAGACCTATGGAGGAGAGAAAGATTTATAAGTTGAACATGACACCAATCTTCATTATTTTCGTCAGTACAATAACATTCCTGCAAGAAAATACAATGGAGTTGCATAAATACGAGTTATCTCCACAAGAACACTAATGAAAATCTCTCCCTAGAGGAAAATTCGACTTGGTACTTATAAAAAATGATATGAATCATTCCCCATGAAAGGAGGAAGCTTCCCCACCAAAATCCCTTGATTAGTGGATATGGTTCCCAATACTAGGAATCTACATTAAATGGAAGGGAACACATTCCTAAATTTTCTCAATCATTGAAGTTCCACAATATATACCATAATTCCATAATATCTTGTTGATTTATTATTTAATAGTGAGCCTCATGTAGTAGGGAGAAAGTCCCTAAATTATCTCCTCCTCCAAATCATCAAAATCTGCCCAATATTCTCATAATATTCCATAAAAATAAATAATATTAGGCACAAATATGCAATTATTCATAAACCTTCCTAATGAATATATTAAAGTTAAAAATACATTATATAATGCAAAAAGAGAGGTTTAATGTGTTGGAGGATGGTCATATGGACCTTAATTTATGTTTAATTTAGAGGCATGGGCCTTAATTTATGTCTAATTTAGAGTCCAATAATCCATTTCATTGAATTTATCCTCCATGAGGTCCACATCTTCTACCATTTTGGATTTTTCAATTTGCACCCATCTATGTGTTTTGCCTCTTTCCTTCTCCAACTCAATGAAGAGTGGGATAGAAAATTTCTCAAGTATAATCCTACCTCCCTCAATAAATTTATAGTAGGATCCTAGGTTAGGTTGTGGATCAAGATCTTGGAGCTATTGCGGGGATTTTTCCTCTTCTTTTGGAGTGGATGCCTCTTCCTAGAGCATCTCCTGTTTCTCTTGTAGCAACCCCTATTCCCCCTGTAGTAGCCCCTGTTTTTCCTGTAGCATTTATGTTTCTTCCTGTAACAAGGTATATTGTCTCTTGAACCTTTTAAATGTGACTACTCTAGTGGTGGGCCTCCCCATGGGTAACACATGTGACTTTGTCTTGGCCTTAGGAGAGGTAATTTCCTCAATCTTTGCCTCACTAGGTCCCACATTTTCATTTTTTCTTGTTGATTCATCAATGGTGATAGGGATATTTGAAGGAGGTTGAGGCTTCCCTTGCCTTATCATGGTGATATTCCTTATTTTAAAATACAAGGGGCCTTTCCTTTGCTTCTTTTTTTGTGCTTGATAGGCATACCAAGTGTGGCCAATGTGGCAACTACTTCTTGCTTTGTGTTTCTTGGTGAGAGGCTTATTTTTTATCATTGTCTTTCTGTCTCTTGGAGTTTGATGGTATCTTCAAGTTTCTATCCCTTTGTTATTTTATCCTCTTGCTCAACTTCTTCTTCCTCCTTTCCTTCCCTACGCCTAATACTAGAGGTTGGTGTTCCTTCTTGCTGCGTGGAGGAAATGACTTGTGTTTCAATGAAAATTTCCTTATCCATGTGTACAAAGCCAGTCCATAACACAAGGTTTCTTATGTGGCTCAAAGAATCCATACCAATAATCTTAATGAGGCTATGGTTGGAACTGTGTTGGTCTTTCCCTTCCCTCACGTCCTAGCTTATTTCAATGATAGACTGAAAGAGGAAATGTGGAACACTAGGTCTCTGTGGAATGGGTAATTCTACTTTGACAATTAGTTCATGGAGAAACCTCAAATGATAGACATACATAATGCTTAACCTCCCCTTAAAAGATATACATTTTAGAATGTGATAGGCCACTTCATCCCATGGGTATGGTAGGCTTTCTCTCCTCACTCCATTTTTATCTTCTACAGGATTTTTTCTACAAATGAAGAAGTTCTTTCCCACTGTAGAACTTACTGCTTTATCCTCCTTGCTCCATCGAACTCCTAAGGGTAGGGTAGTCTCTCTACTTATGAGTTCAACATTCAAAGATATGGCAAGTCCTCTAACAATAGTAGTGGACCTATTTTCTCCTTGAGAATTTAGTGCCATGGAAACTTCTGAGTGGTCTCATCATCATAACCCTTCAATTGTTCAAACAAGCCCATCTGTTGATGTCTTAACAAATTGTCTACCACAAGAGGATGTTGATGGATTCTTCTTTTGTCTGTGGGTTCTCTCCCATTGAAAGCTCCCCCATTGCTCCTACTTCTCCTTCTTAGGAGTATTTTGGGTGAATTTTAATTTTGGCCTTAGATCAGTCTTGGGTGTAGAGATAGTATCAAAATTTCCTTTTTTTCAGAGGAGAAGGATAATATGTTTATATAAATAAAAAAAACTCTCTATCCCTATCTTACCTTCAAAAAATTTCAAAGGAAACTACTGCTCAATTTGTTTTCTATAGGATACCTAATTCAAACATAATTCTTCATGCAAATGTATGTGAATTAGAGAGGGATGAGGCCACTTACTCATTTCGTGAAGGTTTGAGGAAAATATTTGGTGGATTTGGCTCCTTTTTTCCCTTTAATACCCCATTGTAGCTTCCTTTATGTGCTCCTGTAGCAGTTTAGACCCTCCTGTAGCAGTCCAAACCCTCTTATACCACCTCTTTTAGCACCTACAAACACGATCTGTGGCAGCTTTGTGGCACCCTAGGCTGTCTTTGGTAATATCTAGCTCATCCTTCTGCAATTGTTTTCTAGAAATGAGCGATTATGTGAGTGAGGTTGAGCCTTGTATGTTTTATTCCTTTTCTAGTAAAGGGTCAGAGCACTATGGTGACTTGGAATCTTCATGAGTTTCCTTTTTTGAACCGTTGTTTTCACTCATTGTAATCATCACCGCACTCCTCGTAGTCATCACCCCACTTAACTTGACTTTTCCACACAACATGGTAGTTGAATAAACTATAGTTAACTGATCGAAGGTGGGCAAGTTTACTAGCCACCTCCAACCCATAAAGAATTCCATTCTCGATCATTAAGCACATTTTTCATTATATGCATAGGGAACAAGAGAGGGGTTTCATACCTAAGCCTACCTGATATTAAATTGTTGGAGATGTCTAGATTCTACTACTGGACTTTATATTGTGATGAATTTTAAGGTTTTGATTTCATTTGTTTTCTTCTTTACAAGTCTTCATAACTTGTTGTTTTTTTATTAATAAAATCCCATTTTTATGTTCAGACCTCTTTCATGTGCTCATTTTGATGCTTTTTTGATAAATGGAGAACCTATCATCTACTCCCTATGGATGGGGTGTGCCTTCACAACTTTATTAATGTCTTCATGATGCCTCAAGGTTGTTGGATCTTCTATTTTAGGGCTGAGAAGATAAGGTTTCATAATTATGTCATTCATTATGCAAGCTACTATAGGAGGGATCCCCTTCTTGTAGTAATGACTTCATCCCTTCTCAAGACCTCATATTGCACTCAATAATTTAGAAAAAACATAGGAGGTATGGGGAATGATTAGAATCATCATAGGGTAGTGTATTCAATGAAAAAGTCGAAGACAAATTTATTTGGTTTTTTTTTTGTCAAAGTGGAATTTGAAAATGGATGTTGGTTAGATGGTGTTATCTCAAAATCAGGCCCTGGAAGGCTACAGATCAGGAAGACTTCAAGTAACTGTTTCAGACCAATCTTTTAGCTAAGGCTTAGCCTCCTTAGCCTGAGAGGGCTCTCTCAAAGGGTTTAAGATTTGCAATTGTGATTGAGATGGCTAACTCTTGTATGAAACAAATAGGAATGAGGCTGGTAAAATCTAAATTAACAAGCATCCATTAGGCTCATGGAGTCATATGTTACTCAACATTAACAGTGAATTGGCTTTGAAATGAAATCAAGGCATTTAGACTTCAATATACTTAAAGTACATCAGACACAAAAGGACAGTATATGAGTACATGAAGGAAATTAGAACACAGCATGTGATTTCTAAGTAATCAAGTACCCATCAAACTGTAAACAACATGAAAGACAACAAGAGGAATTCATACATTGAAGTCACTATGATTCTTGAGTAGTTGAAACCATTCATTGTATTATCAAAATAAACAGAGTCTTTACATAAGCTTGTCAACAGAGCTTTTTAACATAAACTTCCAACCCTTATTACATTGTTGTTCTTGCTATATATAGAGCTCTTCTACCTGATTGAGATTCCTCCTCAAGCATGAGGGGAACTTGAAATCTACTTCTAATGACACCTAATCAACTTTTAACTGCCTATTAAATGTAACAAACTTCAACTAGACTTTCCAGAGGTCTAAATCAAGTAGGATTCTAACACCATGTTATGCTAATAATAGCCTTGGGTATAATGGTTCTCGTTCTTTGATATCTGGTTCCTTTCAGTTTGGCTGTGATGGGTGTTCAAGGCTCCATGTTGGTATTCTATGCCACATCCTCTCCATTGTCCTGAAATATAGGAAACTACCCTTGCTCATCGGTCTTTACAATTTTCGAATCCACAGAAGCAGTTTCTTCATCTTTGGTTTTCCAAAATGTGACAAATGGCCATGTCTTTGATGTGCTGTCCACTTCCTTTATATTCAAAAGAAAAAACTCCTTTAAGTTGTCTTGACATATTTGAACCAGGGTAAAGGCGTTAATTTTATGACAAAAGTCAAAAGTTGGACCTGAATCCATACTTTTCCACCTTTCTTGACTTGGTTGAATCTTAATAGCTTCAGCTGATGCCGTGCATACCTTGTAGACATTCACCTTTGAAAATTCCTGCTCATATTCAAAACTGGTTAATTAAAATTGGACTGTTTAGCCTCAACAGTTTCGTAGCGCGCTACGAAACTGCTGAGTTGCTTCAAAAATCATAGTTTCAACCTAGAACTTTACTTATTTGAGCACTTTGCAATCAAAACCTCCTTTCAACTATTCCAAAACCTTTCAACACTGAATGGAAATGCAAGATTCTTCAAAAAGGTGACACTAAGAAAAATCATAAAAATTCAAAACATAGCCTTACTTGAGATGGGATTTCATTAAGAAGATTCCTTCAGCTGGCCTAACTATACCTTTAGGTCTTCAATTCGTTTCTTCATGACCTTGATCCCAACTCTTAATTGCATATTAATCATTCTAATGAATTTTGCTTCTTTAATTTCCGGTATTGTCCAGGTATGGAATTGAGTATTGCAGTCAACCACCTCTGAAGTTGTTTTGTCTTCCCATAAGGTCTTCATTCTGTAATAATTAGCTTGTTGTATGGCATGTTTCCTGGTAGCTTTCCTCAGTTTGGCAATCTCAAGGTTGGCAGATTCCAATCTCCTTTTCAAATCCTCCATACTATCTTCTTTATGAGTGGCAACTGTTTTGCCTTTGTCCTTTCTTTCACGAGGCTATATCTCTTCCCCTGTTTCATCTATCCTTGGCGGTACCTCCTGTTCTTGCTTAAATTTCCTTGTTATGGGTCTCCTGGGCTTGAAAAAAAATTGTTCAACTTGCTCATCAAACTTAAGTTTCTTTGAGGCTTTAGCTTTCTTTGTCTTCTCTTTTCCTGACTGCATCAAATCATATTGAACTAGTGGAGACTTTTCAAAGTCAATTGCCTGCAATAAATCATCTAAATTTCCCTTCGAAATAGGACTTTCTTCAATAGCTACTGACTTACCCTTTTCTTTAGCCATTTGAATCGTCATTCTTCTTCTTTGAACTACTCCAGCTGTGCTTGATTCATGTGCAGTCCCTTTGACCTGAGCTTTTTCTTTAATTGACTGCTGAGGTGTATCTTGAATGGTTAGTGGCTTTACAGACTCTCTAACTTGTTTCCTTGCCTTTAATTTTGAAAACCTCTTGGCTCTTGTTTCTGTTTGAAGACCTGCTGTTGTAAGATCTTTTGCAACTAGAGGGCTGAGACCGGTCTGGCTTTTGAAACCAGCCATGAATATAAATGTATTCCAGTCTTTGCCTACCTTTTGAAGTTCATGCAAAACAAGTAATTTAATCAGGCCATGGTGAAACAAAGAAGTTTCACAAGCCTCTTTTCTCAATTGCACCTTGTCGCACATTTTACTCAAACTACAAAATAAATAAAAAGGTAGATCAATAGAAGCCTTCCCTGTAAAATGCAAAAGGAGTTTGAAATGGTACGAATACACCTTGTTATATCTTCCTTCACAAGTCAGGTATTTCTGTATACAGGTGAGTAAATGTGCATAGGACTCTTTGACATAGCTCCTAGGAACAGACTTACTCAAATCTGAATTAACAAATTCCTTCTTTAAAAACTCTTTGCATGGATTCATGTCAAATTTGAAATTCTCGAACAAATTTTCTTGCCCTCGTGGAATCTCTGTTACTGCGGATATCACATCTAGTGAGACGTGCAATTCCATCATAGCCACCTTTGAGTTTAATCCTGTAAAATTTAGTGCAAATTCTTTAGTCACCTGTGCATGACCTCCTTGTAACTTCCTGCAAAATTCCAACATCTGGCTTTTTTAAAAGCCTTCTCCACATCTTTGTTCTTCAATGTTATATCTAAACCTTGAGGCTCGTTTCTTAGACATTTGCTTGATCTGTGTTCTTTCTTCTCTACTGATCCCTCCATTAAATCTTAATGACCTATAAGCAAGGAATGCTAGCTCTGTTCAAACTGTAAACTCAGCCTCTTTTGAAAATCTACCTCTCCTGATTTACCGCCTCACCTAATTTGCTGCCTCGCTTGATTACAATGTTATTTAAAATTGAAATCTTGCCGATTATAGTTTTTTCAAATTGCAACCTTGCAGATTTGTTATTCATGCAAGGCTACAATCATCATTAAAAATTGTACATAGGTGGCTTTTCTTGGAAATTGTAATCCGTGTGTATCAACGAATCTAATGGTGGTGATAATGGAGATGGGTGGTGGGACGTGATAAGTGGAGTACATGAACTGACAAAGGATGACGCAACCATAGATTTACCTAATGGATTTGACATTTGGGAAAGATTCGTTGCAGAATGCACGAATCCCTGATTTCGTAGCGCGGTTAGTTTAAATTTTGAATGATGCGCTGCGAAATCACCTAATGAGGTATCGCACTGTGAAAACACCTAATGCATTTTTGCGCTGCGAAACTGCTAAACAGAGTAAATGCGCTGCGAAAACACTTTAGAAAGATTACATGCGCTACACAATTATCTAAAAGGCTTTGTGGTGGATAACAAAGTAACACATGACTATGAGATTGGTGATGAATGATGGTGATTAGTGGTAGATAAGAATACATGCTTGACTCATGACCTCCTAAGACTCAAACTTTAAGGAAAAAACGAAATCAACTTAGATTAACACTGACCTTTGTCAACAGGCTAGGATGAGAAATTGTAGCAATAGATTTCTTAAGTGATAACAGATGGAGTGGATGAGTGATGGAGGGATTTTGGTGGACCTCTCCCAACAATTAATAAGGAAAACATGACCTTTGGACCCCTTTTCTCTAATTAGATCTCCCTCCTATAGAAATTCAGGTTGCTCCTGTAGTAAAACAGGGCCTCCTGTAGCAACTCAGGATAATCCTGTAGCACTTCAACAAGGCGGAAAAGCATGGTCCAGTTGTTGGCTAAATGATGAAGAGAGGTAGGGATTTGCATGAAGAGGGTGAAAATGCAATGGATGGCTGGAAAAAAAATGGAGGAATGAATCTTTTTCTATAGCCATGGTTCTTTTGACTGTCTAGAGTCCTGCAAAAGAGAGATGTTAGCAAAATTGGTGTAAGAACTCCTTCCTTGTGTTTTTTTTTTTTTTCTTTGAGACATGCAAGCTTCCTCTGCAGAGGTTTTAAACCTACATGCCTACCCTAGCTTCCCTAGAGGAGGTTTTTACCTGGGGATCTTTTCATCTTTATTTATTTATTTATTTACTTTTTTGTTTTGTTTTTGTTTTTTCTCTTCGGCTACCTAAGAGAGGTTTTCAACCCTAGAGTTGGCCTTAGATGCCTCATATAGGTTTTCACCTAGGCCCCTTATTTATTTTTATTTTTTTCTTTATAAGTTGTGTGGATTGAGGATTGTGAGCCTCACAAACACATTCAGTTATTTTCTAATTGAACTAATGAACTATTGCATGGACAGAGGTATTTTATACATTTTCAACCTATAACCATTGACAAGTAAGGGAATTCCTTTCTCATCAATTGTTCTAGTCTAGACAGACCCATTCTCATGAAATTGATATACAGGGTAGGGACCCAACCATCTTGTCATTAACTTTCCCTTTAAATCCTTGAATCTAGAATCATATAGCAGGGCCTAATCTCCTTCTTGAAAAGTCTTAAGTCTTGAGTCTTTAATGCGTTTGTCATGAAAAATCTTCCTTTGTAGCTAGATTACACTAGTATGTAAGAGAGATTGCAACCTAAATTCATCTAGACCATTGAGTTGGAGCATCCTCTCCTATTGTGTTGTAGTGAGGTCCAAGTCTAACTGAGATTCCATCCTTAAGGTGTTGTATTCAAATTCAACAAATAATAGGTCCTTCTTCCCATAGACTAGTTTGAATGGAGTAAATCTAGTGGTGGTCTTCCAAGTTGTGTTGTAGGCCCAAGTGGCTTCTATAAGTCTCTCTTCCCAATATTTTTTGCTGCTACTCACAAACTTGGTTACAATCTTTTCCAATTCTTTGTTTTTCACCTCCACATTCCCATATTCCTAAGGGTGATAGGAAGTGGATGTCCTATGCTTGATATGATGCTTCCTCATGAGATATAAATCACATTTGTTGTAAATTGTTCTCCTCAATCAGTGAATAACTCCCTTTGTTATAGACATATTTTGGCACTGCAACCCCAATCACATATGTCGATAAACCAAGGGCTCTTAAACCCCTAAAATTGTTGTTTCATACCCTAAAGGATCATGGTCAACTAATTAAATCATTTCCCAGAAGTTCCACCTGAAAAACCACTCGGAACTGGCCAAAACTGGACCATACTGACTGCTCCTTGGTCAAGGTGTGATGCATCTCACCTACTACACACAAGAGGTGTGATGCATACTAAAAAGACCTTCTATAGGGTGAGATGAGTGAGAATATACAATTGGTAGAGACAGTTTGCTAAGTGGAAACCCAGAGAAACGTCTAGAAACTTCTCGTATGACACTTGCCTCTTTCAATTCACCCAGGTATGAGTAAGAGATCATGAAATATCCAAGTGGAACCAAGAACTATCAGTGAAATGACACTAATCAAAAACCCAGAAGCTAACTCACCCCTCTACAAATGTCTATAAATGGATCCCTCATTTGAGAGATCTAGAGGCTCGAATCTTGTAATTTGTGAGGAAGTGATGTTGGTTTCTCTTTGAGACAATGTATTGTTGGGTGATCTTTCTTTTCATGAGGTGAAGAGGGATTTCATGCTAGGAGGATGATGTTGGATCAGACAGTTGGGTTGTAATCCTCTCTTCTACTTCTACTATCAATAAAGTTATTTGAGTTTTCCTCCATATACTTGTGTATTTGTGAATCTTTCTATTTGTGAATGCAATTGTATGGTTAATGTGCTTCTGATTCTGCATTGTTTATGGTATTATAGATCTTTATGCTTTGATGGTGTTTTGTTGCTTTACCTCTACAGGTGTTCTTTAAAGTGGGACAAGTAGGAAAGGAGTGGCAAGCTCTATCAAGGGAGAGTGGAAACAAGCAACGAGCCAAGAAAAAGATACAGGTTGGTGCTCTCTGCTTCTCTCTTATCTATCATACATAAAGGAAATCATCAAGTGCTTTGAATTATTTGTTTCTAAGATAGCTACCTGTCTTAGTGGGACTAGCAAATCTAAAAGACACTAGTTTTCTCGGAAACAAAATAGAAACTCCATTGGGGAACGAATAGTTTGTCTTTTTATTATTGTTGTTTGCTTTATAAGCTACAGACAGAGCTTGAAGTTAAGCCAGCTATCCTTCAAACTACTTTTTCTATGCAACTGCAAAGTAGATCAACGTTTCTTTAGTCAATCTCTGGGTTGGTTTATGAACTAAACATTTGACTTGCAAACATCCTAAGTGCCCTTGTGGTAGCTCAATAACCTCATAAGATCATACCCTTATACTTTGTTTTTACTATCTATTATAGCTTAGCCTAAATCACTAAACTTAGCTGTAAATTTTGAGCAAAAACCAAGCTCAGTTTCATTCCCTGGTCCATCACACTATCTCTAGCTGGCAGCCTGGATGCATCGCACCTCCCGTGTGTTGCAGGTAAGATGCATCCCTGTTTATTGAATACTATTATTTCCTTCTATGGAATTTAGTTTTTTCTTCTTTGTTTTCAGCTCTATTCAGTAGTTTTGCTGCTTATGATCACTATATCATTGCTGAAGCCTCCTTCCTTCACATTATTTAGCCTCCATTGATAAGTAATTGTGAATTTTTTTTTTTATGTATTTTTCATCATTTGCAGTCCTCCTTTGTCAAAAATAGCTTAATAGAACTGTCATTTTTGATGCAAAGAAGTGTCGTAACTGTCATTTTGAGTCGAAAAGAAGAGTGTCGTAAAGTATTCCTCTTCTAGATAGTTGATTTTACTTTTTCCATTGCATTTGATTTGAATTGTCAATATTTGAAGTGTCGAAAGGAGTTTTCCATTCGAAATTGAAAGTGTCATCTTAGTCTTCCTTTCGTTTTGAAGAGAAATCGATTAAGTGTCACTTTGAAGAAAATAGACAGATCTATACTTAGTTTTCTTTTTAGCATTCTCACATTAAGGAAATAGAAAAAAAATACATGCATGTGCATTTGCATTTAGACTACATGCGGAAAATGATTTAGGAAAAGTGCATTTAGTGCATGCTCTTTGCTCTCTATTGAAAGAATCATACTCTTCTTTCCTTAGTAGCTAGGATTTTCATTGCTAAAAGAAAACAAATGACTGTTTATCATTTTAGATTGCATATTTAGGAATTTTACATCTACATCACACGGTGAACCTTGAAAGACAAACTTCTAGAAAATATCAACGCTAAAATAAACTTCAATGAACATAAAAACTCTTTGGAACCTAACGCAACACATATAGAGGTCTAGGCTAGAGATGTGTTCCGGTGTCATAAAACCTGGTAACTATTGTTTTCATTGAAGGTTGGGTGATTCCTCCTCCTTGATACGATAAGTGCCAGTATGGACTTGTGCTCCCCGTACCGTTGAGTATATATTGGGAGACCGCAATAAGCTGATATCCTTTATCCTTAAGAAGTCATGTATGCTGCCCTATCGATCACAATGCACTAAACACATCATTCGGGAAGATTGACTACCGTATGTAAAGTCCTTGGTAATTTTTCTTTAATTTACCACCAAGGTGTATATTGCAGTTTTTTGATTGGTTTGTTAATCCCTCTGTCTAGATTTCTAGAGTAGTCACCTTCGTTCCTTTTCGACTCCCTAAAAGAAAAGGTCCATCTGAGCACTTGTCACTTCAGGCTCATTAAAAATCGGAGGAGACTAGATTCATTTTTAGCTTTTTCTCGACTCTTAGAAATTGAAAAATAAAAGTTGTGTTAAAGTGTCATAAAATTAATTTAACTCGGAATAACATTTTGCCCTTTTTAATTTTGAGTTGATCAAGTAATCCGCAATCATGGAAGAATGTCAATCAAAACCCCATCGTTTGTGGAGGCTAGCAAGTCAACCATCTTTGAATCCAGAAACGAAACCATTCTGGGCGAAAAGGTCTCGTTTAACTGAGTCCACCTCTCTTGGTTTATTTGAAACTTGTGTTTCAACATCATTAGAGACTATAGTTACTCTGATCATTTCTGGTACATCTGCCTTTACAGAAGAAGTTCTGTGGTTACAAGAGGACATTAGAATTGATCCTAGTGTAATGGTAGACGCCTCAATACCTGAAACAACTCCATCTAAATCTGATCCAGAAACTGAAGTTCACTCACCTAAACATCCGGGATTTGAATTTTAGAATTCAGAAGGTGTCACCCCTCTAGTATCTGTCGCTGCAGAAACTATACCTTCTTCGGCACCGGAAATATTTTACGGACCTGATGGTCTACCTCTTCCACCTGGACTGATTCCTATAGAAGAAATTGTAGAGGATCTTCCATCCAGTACCCCATTGCATTTTGGAACTGGGATCCACCTATATCCTTCCACTACAGAGGTTAGTTCTTTTAATCACCCTTCATCGCAAGTTCCTGTCAAATTGCTAGGAAATATTTTGGATAGACTAAATATGTCTGAACAACCATCAACATCTAGGACTGTGTCATCTGATACAGCTGTAGCGGAGCCTCCTATTGCTACTTCGACAATGTTCACTGGTATACCATCTGTCCCAAATAGTTCTCAACCACTAGATGGAGTCCACCCAGGGACTGTTTTGACAGCATGGTCTGTTCCTATTTGTTCATCCAGAATCTTATCTGGAATTTCTTATGTTGAAACTCAACAAATTGATCCTTCACATCAGTATCAATTTGGGCAGTCCAGTCTCCAAAGACAAATTTATCCTTTGAGCACTGGATTGCCACCATATGGGGGGTAGTATGCTTTTTCATTGTTCCCTCCGGGAGAACAACCATATGAGAGTTCACAACAAAATTCAGGTCAAATTGGAATTACATCTAGTGGTTGGGTACCAATACTACCTCAACATCCAAGAGTTGTATATTAAATGCAACCAAATCAACCCGTGTCGAATATTCCCACTACACCTTCTATTCTGACTATGTCACAAGTACAAGCGCTGCCTATTGTATGTCAACCTCAAGTCTCTTAAGTCGTAATACAACAGCCTCTTGCCTCCACGGCTCAATCACAACCTCATATTAGTGCCTCATTAACTGGAACAACTCAGGCTCAAACGCGTACTATCACCCCACATCTTGGTTAAACATCCAGTATTGGACAAAAAAAAATGGTCCAACAACCATGGATGGTACAATATCAACAACCACAATTCTAGCAAGATTACCGAGGACCTGAGCAACAAATCTTTGCAGTTAATGGGCAACCATATTTTCAAAACAGTTACCAATAATCATATTATAATGGTGATGCCCATCAACCTTATCAAAGTTATCAACATCAGATACATTATGCTGGTATCGAAAGACCTATTGCTTAGGCAATCCCATCTTATCTTGGGTATGCTTCACCAAACCTGAATCAACAGTTGCCTTTTGTAGCAACTTTAGAATTACATGATCTGAACTGGCTGACAAATGATCCAATTGCTTATGCCCCTTGGTGGCCAGCGATTCCTCATAAAATTCCCTCTGATATTCGTAAATTTAATGGAAATCTAGGTGAAGATCCATCGAATCACGTAATGACTTTTGTGGTGCTCATCTAAAACCCTCAATGATGATTTGATTAGGCTTCACCTTTTTCAGCGAACGCTAACTAGTCCGGCAACGAAATGGTACAATGAATTGCCTAGAGCTTCATTTGAAAACTTCAACACTGTCGCCACTACCTTTCTAACCCACTTTCAGTTACCTATAATGTGTTAGTGTCAGTCTTTGCAGCCTTCCTCCAGTAATAAAAAATGCTCTTACAAAGTGATTTTAAGGTGTCAAGGTCAAATTTTATCATTTCAGTGAGTCTTCAAGTAAAAATTTAGGCACTAGGTATTGGGTCTAGGGTTTGCTTTTTCTCTTGTCAAAGTTGTCCAAATGTCGGTCCATGTCACCATTCAGCTGATTGTACCATCATTCAGAGGGTTTTCATCATCATGTCAAGTTCCACTGGGTCATTTTACACCTTTTTCATGCTTCAGTGGTGCCTAGGTAAGGTTCACTTCCATCTCCTAGGGTTTTGAAGGTAATTCCTCCTGTATGGCCAAATCATTAGCAAAACTTGTATCCGGATGTTCATACACCTTCCCCTATCCTTAATGTACCTTATTAAACACTTCCCATCATTGAGATCCCCCAAATTCCTCATTTTCGCACAAACCCTAGTTTCTTGCTACAACTTGACAATTTTCTAGGCTAGGCCTGTGTTTTTCCCTTTTGGACCCCTTCCCTTCACTCAATATTTTAAATTCTACTTTCCCCTGCTTCCTAGCATCCCTCGCTACTTCCCAAAATTTTCTCAAGAATTTAGAAGCCCCTTATCCCCTTCATTTCACTTCATTTTGAAAAATCCCCTGTTCCACACATCAGGGTAGGTTTTACTCAAATGCTTTTTTTGAGCAATAAAAGATGAATTTGGGAAACTTGAGAGAGGTTTTTGTCTACAATAGGCCCGGGAAGAAAAACCTCCTTCAATTTTTACACAGGTGTCATGGTTTTAGCGAAATGTCAAAAATACAGTTGCCTCGGGAGAATTGATGCACCTCTGGAGTGAACTTGGGAAAATCCAGTTATCTCCTAGCTTGGTTGGCCACATTACTTGTTTGATAAGTCAAATGATAACTAGACACAAATATATTTCCAATGAGCTGTCATGAGCTCAATTTGGAGTTGAGGAATACCTTCAACAGTTAACTGCAACAACACTCTACCTTGAGGCAGCCTCATTTGGCACATTTTGACCAGCCTTGGGAGATTTGATTTTTGACAGGGAAAATTAACTCCAAATTGAAAAATTCTAGTTGGGTTGGAAAGTAGACTCAAGTAATTTTCCAAAAAGCTATCCCGTACCCAATTTGGACACCAGGAAAACCTCCAAATGTCTTTTGGAAAAAACATGGCGCATTGGGTTTGTGGCGCGGTGCATATAGCTGCCAAGCCCAATTTTATCCTAAACTCTCTCAAGTTGCCAAAATTTCTTAAATCTTCGAATGTGCAAGTAAGTCACCATATCTTCATTGCTAGTGGAGGAGTTTTCTTTAAGGTTTATGGTGATCATATAAAGAAAAATCAAACCCTACCTCTTGTATCTCTCAAAGGAAACAGTACCTAGGGTTTGCACTGTTGTTCAGCTACCAAGTCATTCCCTTACCTTTCCACTCCCTCACTCAATTGCCTAGTTTCCTCCCCTATTACCTAAATCAATATCCCTATCCCCAATCCTATTTTTTCTAAACCATAAAAATCCCTAAACCCTAATTTCTTTCCCAAACTCTAAATATCATTCCCTAAAACCCGCTCATTCCCTCAAAAGCCCTACAAACAATCTACCCAACCTCTCATACACAGTGGTTCCACATTCCCTCCACATCCCCTCATACAAACATACCTTTGGCAGCAAAAACCTAATCACCATAAATCTCATCAAGAAAACTGACACATGAGCAAGCATCAGGAGTCTTGGCTTGAAAGAGCCAACATCCACTTAGAGAGATTGTTGGAGAAGGCCAACAAGGAGAATTTTTTTTTGAGAAACATGGTATATCATTATTTGTCAAGGAATATGGTGTGCCAAGCTAGACTCAGGAGCTAGAAGGCCAAATTGAAGAAGAGATTGAGAAGGAAAAAAAGTGCAAGATAAACTTCAGATCTTGGCTGAGGCTTCCTTAGCCCATCACAACACCTGATGGAGAAGACTCAGCCCAAATTTCAAAAAATTTGGGACACTTTTTGTGTTTTTGGAATTTTTGGAACTAAAACATAGAAATTTCTGCCCTATGTGTCACACCACGTGGCGCTCGCTTTTTCTAGGAGCCTCCAAAGCACAAAATCTCAACATTTGTGGAATTTTCATGAAAATTTATGCTTCCCTACCTATGGCCAGGAAATTAGGGTAGGTTTTAAGCCCTCAAAATGGTAAAAAACACTCAAAAAATGACCTCACTGCCCCTATTTTGACACATAGGAAGCAGTGTTGGGAGAACTGACTTTTGGAGGGGAAAATGGAGGCCAAATTGACAAATTCCACTTGGCTTGGAATCTAGAAAGAACGATCTGTCTAACAACCACACTTGGAGTGAATTTGGACACCAGAAAGGCCTACAAAAGTGGGTCCAAATAGGAATTGTGCATAGAGAATCAAGCGCGGCGTATAGAGGAAAAATTGCCAGCTTGACCAAGTTTTGCTCTGTTTTTCGCCCGGTTTTGGCCATTTTGACTTTTTCACTTTCTTATTGTCAAATTATGATGTAAATTCATATACCTTGATGGATCATGATGTAAATATGTTAAATGTTCACTTGGTTAGGTAGATTCATCAGTTAAAAGGTTGTTTGAAACTGAATGAATCAGTTCGCTTGTTTCTAAAGGCATGCTGTTTCATTGCCTGATTTCTAGTTCCTAGTTTAGAATCAGTTGGATCAGCTCCTAAACATGTGAGCTCGACCCCTAGAGGCAAGGATGAGCTATGATTTGTCTATATTATGTATTTTTTCAGTCATTAGCATGGTTGGACTCTTGAGAAAGCCTTGAACTTCATTGTACACTCATATCAACATTTTGGCTAAGGAATTGAGACTAGGGTTTGCATTACTCTTTGGGATCCCTATGGCATTTGTTTTGGTACAGTGCTTTCTTATGTATTTTTGAATTTATTCATGTGTTATGTATGTCATTTTCTCTCTTAGTTCTTCTCAGCTAAATCAAACAAGAGTGTAAGTAGAATACATTGAAATTGCAGTGCTCTACTTGAAGTTTGCTTTAGTTTTTGATGTTTTCCATTGTTTGGAGAGGATCCATGGCTTATCTTGTCCTCTTCAACTCCTCATTTGTCTGATCCAGCCATCTCACTTGATTTAGAGTGCCAAACACAGTTTCTTACCTTGCCCCATTAAGCCCCTTGCAAGACTGAACCTCATTCCTTGCACCCAAAATCTACCTTTCCTTAGAGCCCACAAAAACATCATTTATTCAATCAAACTCCTTTACATCTATACCTAGCCTAAGATCAGTAGCTATATCAGTTGATCTCAAGCCCTTAGTGATCATAATTCACGGAGATTGACCCGGAGAGAGCCCTCCCCTGAGCTGGTAGGGCTAGCTACCAGGCTGAGCGTGGTTTGATGTTGGCCCTGGATCCTACCTTTTCAGCCTGAGGTATAATCTAGGCCCTAACATAGTGGCGAATCCACTGGGGAAGAAAGTTGATTTTCATTTTTTGGCTTTGTAGACTGTAGACGGAGCTTGAAGTTAGCCAGGTAGCCTTCGAAACGCTTTTGCTTTGCATTAGCGAAAGTAGATGAAAGCTGCTTCAGTCAATCTCTGGTCTAGTTTATAGACTGAACATCTGATCTAAACGATCACCCCAGTACATGTATCAAAGTTAGATCTGATTGTTGATGGTGGACAACGAACAGACACAACAAGGCTGAAATCATTCACCTGGTGATTCAAAATCATTTTCAAGATCTGATTCGAAGACTCCATTAGAGGATGAACCCTACTAGCAAAAACATTAAAGGACAATATGGACAAATCATGCATTCAAGTTGGAATTTCATCCAAGACATTTTGTTCTTTTTTGTAAATTATTTCTTCTCTTTTCCTGAGAATGTCAAGAAGGCTTTGCAACGTATACTATATTTGAGAAAAGATCCTCGGCCTGCATTTGCTTCCTTCCATTTGAAGATTGTAAATACCAAAGATTTGCACGTCTTTGAGCTTGATCAAGACCCTTTTCTTGAATCTTGTGATGACCATCTTCAAACTGATGAGCCCTAAGATACCAACACTGATTCGACAACTTCTGTACATAGCCCATTACCTTGTAAAATTCCAGATCGATACAAGCCTCTGATTTTACCTCCTATATTCCATGCTTTCCCTAAAAATCATGATCTATATCTACCAAGATTTCATGGTGAATGCGACAATATCACTGCTGAGAGACATGTACTAAATTTTGAGTGTTTCCTTGACCTTTTTGAAGTTGATGAAGAAGATGTCAGTATTAGGCTTTTTGCTCTTTCTTTGCAAGGCAAAGTCAAGAGTTGGTTCAAAACCATGCCTGATGTGAGCGTCTCATATTTCTAGCAGTTGTTGAAAGTTTTCCTCGACAGCTAAGTGGTAAGACAAAACCTTTTCTTGATTATAGAAGAGTATAACCAGCTAAAAAGACAACCAGGGGAGACAGTACAACAATTTTCTGCCAGATTTAACCAAGTCTATTTTTCGATGCCTATTAATATAAGACCTCCTCCTGGATCCTCTCTCTTGCACTACCCGAGTGCCTTTGATTCGGAAATGGAGTTTCAACTGAGAGAAAGAAACCTTGCAAAACTTGAAGAGATGCAGAACATTGTGGTAGATGTAGAGGCTCATTTGTTGATCCGAAGGGAAAAGTTGAAGGAAGAAGAGGTGAAAAATAGAGATCTGGAGGAATCGACATCTCTAGAGGTAAAGCTCAACATTTTGGAAAGTGCAGTGGAAGAGATGATGCAAAAGATCACCACAAGGAATGAGTATAATGTTCAAGCCCATCACTTGCTGATTGAAGAAGAACAAGTTGTTGATCCAAAACATCTGCTTTCTTATCCCAGTTGTCATAGATTTGATAATGATTGTTTTATAGATCATCTTGGAGAAGAGAGATCGGTTGATATGACATGTATGATTGATGACGTGTTTTATACTGATGATTTTCCTCAGTTTGATGAGTATGATGATGATTATGTTCTCCAAACAGAAGCTAATCTTGTAGACAAACAAGAAGTTAGTTTGTGGGAGGAGGAAGTTTGTTAGGCCCCTATACTACTAGTGTAACCCCTTATTGTTATTAGTACAACCCCCTTATTATATTGATGTACCCATGTAGTGCCCATATTGTCACTATTATGCCCCATAAAAGCCCACTATTGTTATTATTGTGCCCTTACATTATTATTTTCATGTCGGCTTTGGTTATATTATGACCCCTTAGACTCCTATATATAGATAGGAGGCCTTTCATTTGTATCATCTAAGAATTGTTCATTTTATGTAATGTAAAGGAGGTTGCCCCCTCGAAGAGGCTGAATTATAAGGCGTTGATCTATCTTTTCTATCTTTTATTGAGCTGGTTTCATAACATTTGGTATAAGAGCTTTGGATTCTAGGGTTTTGCTGCTCCAAATAGGTCATCGTGGCATTTTCGCTATAACTTTTTTTCTGCAACGTCTCAGAAGCTAAAAAGAAAACCCATTTGAGAAGACATCATGCTAAACTGCGGGTCCAAATTTAGAGCTTTGCAAGCTATATTGACGGAGATATGATCTGAGGAAGTTAGTCTTTTTGCAGACTCCTGAATTACATTCCAAACAGGTGACCTGGGGAAAATCGTCATAACTTTTTCTCTAAGCATCAGATTAAAATTTCATAAGCAGTTTCAGAAATAGGACAGAATGTAGTTTCTTGTAGATATTTTTCAGAGCCAGAGGTCGAAACAGTGACTCATGGCACGTTGTACAAGTTGGCTCTACTGAACTAGTCTATAATCAAGTCACTGTGGGAGATTTCACATAACTCTTCCTTGGAGAATCCAATTTGGGTCAGACTGGTGGCATTGGAAAGAGGACATAGAGGGATGGATTCAGTTACATTCCTTTCAATAGATTGATGCCCACCCACGAATCAGAGAAAGTGAGGGTAGGCATATATTGACCTAGGCTAAGATATGACTATATGAAACACAAAAGGAAGGGAAAAACTGACAAGAGACCGGTGGTTGATGTTGACCCAAGTTGAGCAATCTTGATCCAAATAGCTTGATCTCCAATCTCTGCTTCAGATCTGCACACAAATAGGCAAACAACCTTCTACTGTAGGTCACAATTTCAGAACTTAAAGATATGAAAGTACAGAGTTACAGTGATTTCAAATCGAGCTCCTAAAATCAAGAAAAAGCAAGATGAGGAAGTTTGATGGCAAGGATCCGGTAAATTGGATACTTCAGATGGAGCAATATTTTGTTCTACATGGTGTACCATTGTTACAAAAGGTATGTGTTACATCTTCACATTTCGAACCGGATCAATTTTTATGGTATGAAGGGCTTTGTTCTATTAAAAAACTTGTTACGCGGTCAATTTTCACGGAGGAAATGATGGCACATTATGAGGATACAAAGAGCAACACCTTCTTTGGAGCAACACCACGACAATTGGAAAGAGTAAAAGGGCTTTGTGACATAGTGGAAAGAAAAATTATGTAAACAAGGAAGCATACCCCTCACAACTATAAAGACGTAAGTGTTGTTTCTCCTAGCCTTCCACAACCTACAAGGGTTACACCACAACAATTAGAAGAAAAAAGAGAAAAAGGG
>APFE031660496.1:186330-205089 GCA_000404065.3 Pinus taeda
CAATACTACATGCACTTAAAAAATGGCGACCTTACCGAAGGGGACAACTCTTCAAGGATGAGAATGTGGAAGCATTGTTTTGTGCTATTTCTATTATCCGACCAACTTGGATAAACGAAGCAAGGGATGAATGGAAGAGGGACGAAGAAGTATGGCCACTTATTCAAAAGTCGCAAAAGATCCTAATTCAAACAATATTGCCAGAAATTGAAAAGGAAGGAAAAATCATATTGGACCCTGGAGCAGTCACAGAAACAAGAACCTGGCAGCTACGAAATCGATCAATTTCAGAGTATCTCATCAAGTGGAAGAACTTACCCGTTGAAGATTCCACATGGGAGGACAAGAATTTTATACAGAAGCATCAAGAACTACTCAAGTGTTGAGGAAAACGCTTTTTGAAGGAGAGGGGCATGTTAGGCCCCTATACTACTAGTGTAACCCCTTAATGTTATTAGTACAACCCCCTTATTATATTGATGTACCCATGTAGTGCCCATATTGTCACTATTGTGCCCCATAAAAGCCCACTATTGTTATTATTGTGCCCTTACATTATTATTGTCATGTTGTCTCTGGTTATATTATGACCCCTTAGACTCTTATATATAGAAAGGAGGTCTTTCCTTTGTATCATCTAAGAATTTTTCATTTATGTAATGTAAAGGAGGTTGACCCCTCGAAGAGGCTGAATTCTAAGGCGTTGATCTATCTTTTCTATCTTTTCTTGAGCTAGTTTCATAACAAAGTTCATTTTTAGCAACTCGAATATAGTGATCAACTGATGCATATCAGCTATGACAGTGACGAGGAAAATGCAGCAAATTTTGAAGTAAGTGAAGGATATTTTCCTTTTTGTTTTGCTTCGTTTCAGTTCATCAGAGACAACATTCATGCAATCAGAAATCAACTGTCGACAAGTCTTGATTTGGACCATCTTGCGGGCAATGCAAACCTTGTTCAAGACTTCTCATATCTAGATTTGCAGCACCCAAATGCCATTGATTGTCAAGTTGCAGATGAAGACTTGGAAACTGGAACATACTATCAAATGATACAAGATGATTCCATACCATTCTGTTTTGACTCATTTCCGTTTCTGAAGGGAAAACTGTATAGTATATCCTCAAATGAGCAGCCTGTAGAAAGTCATAAAATCTCATCGGAACCAATATAAAATGGGTTGCAGCAGTATTTTCAAGTTTTTCACGATCCAATAGCTGATGTGTTGGATGATGTCTGCAGTCAAAGTCCTTCTCCTATCTGTGAGCTTGAAAAAAGTATTGATACAAACTTGATCCGGTAGCCGGTTTCTTTGTCATTTTTAGCAGGAGTCTCGTCACAAAGCTCAGGTCAAAGTTTGCATTCATGGTATGAAGAGAAAAGAAGTAATCCATTGGATGAGCTAAGTCCCAATGTGCATGAATTTCAAGATACTTATGCAGTGTTTTTGGAGGCGGATAGAGAATCCATATCATTCAATGGATCTGTTTCCAAGTTTTCATGGGAGTTTCCTTTCAGTAGTTCTCTCTTGTTGTTCATAAACAAGCACTTGTGGAGAATTAAAACAACAGTTAGAATGCTTACTTGGTCGCATTGGTTGTTTCATTTCACTTGATCAGGTGATGAATGAAACTGTTAGAGTAGGTTTTGATGAATAATCTCTACTTTGAGCACTATTTTCCAGATTATCGGTTGTGTTTAAGTATCGAGTTAGTTTTTAGTTGAGTGAGAGTTAATTTGTGTCATCAAGTCATCAGTTTTTAGTCATGCATTTCAGCTTGAGTTTTTGACTCCATTGCCCAATGGATAAGGCATTGGTCTGCTCTCCCAAAGGTCTGTTGTTCTTGGCACCTCCAAGGAGCTACCATCCCCATTGGAGCCAATGTTAGTGTCAGTCTTTGCAGCCTTCCTCCAGTGATAAAAAATGCTCGTACAAAGTGATTTTAAGGTGTCAAGGTCAAATTTTATCATTTCAGTGAGTCTTCAAGTAAAAAGTTGGTCACTAGGTATTAGGTCTAGGGTTTGATTTTACTCCTGTCAAAGTTGTCAAAATTTTGGTCCATGTCACCATTTAGCTGAGTGTACCATCATTCAGAGGGTTGTCATCATCATGTCAAGTTCCACTGGGTCATTTTACACCTTGTTCATGCTTCAGTGGCACCTAGGTAAGGTTCATTGCCTTCTCCTATGGTTTTGAAGGTAATTTCTCTTGGATGGTCAAATCATTAGCAAAACTTGTATCCAGATGTTCATAAACCTTCCCCTATCCTTAATGTACCTTATTAAACACTACCCATCATTGCGATCCCCCAAATTCCTCACTTTCGCACAAACCCTAGTTTCTTGCTACAACTTAACAATTTTCTAAGCTAGGCCTATGCTTTTCCCTTTTGGACCCCATCCCCTCACTCAATATTTGAAATTCCACTTTCCCCTGCTTCCTAGCATCCCTCTCTACTTATCAAAATTTTCTCAAGAATTTATAAGCCCCTTATCCCCTTCATTTCGCTTCATTTTGACAAATCCCCTGTTCCACACATCGGGGTAGGTTTTACTCAAATAATGTTTTTGAGAAATAAAAAATGAATTTAGGAAAAATGAGAGAGGTTTTTGTCCACAATAGGCCAAGGAAGAAAAATTTCCTTCAATATTTACACAGGTGTCATCGTTTTATATAAATGTCAAAAATACAGTTGCCTCGGGAGAATTGATGCACCTCTGAAGTGACCTTGGGAAAATCAAATTTTCTCCTAGCGTGGTTGTCCATCAGAATTTCTTGATGAGTGGAATGATAACTAGACACCAAGAGCTTTCCAATGAGTTATCAGGAGCTCAATTTGGGGTTGCGGAACACCTTCAAATGTTGACTGCAACAACACTTTGCCTTGAGGTAGCCTCATTTGGCACATTTTGACTAGTCTTGGGAGATTTGATTTTTTACAAGGAAAATTAACTCCAAAATGAAAAATTATAGTTGGGTTGGAAATTAGACTCAACGATCTTTCCAACAACCTATCCTGTACCCAATTTGGATAGAGGGAAAACCTCCAAACGTCTTTTGGAAAAAGTGCGGCGCATTGGGTTTGTGGCGCGATGCATAGAGCTGCCAAGCCCAATTTTATCCTAAACTCTCTCAAGTTGCCAAAATTGCTTAAATATTCGAATGTGCAAGTAAGTCACCATCTCTTCATTACTAGTGGAGGAGTTTTCTTTAAGGTTTATGGTGATCGTGTAAAGAAAAATCAAACCCTACCTCTTGTATCTCTCAAAGGAAACAATACCTAGGGTTTGCACTGTTGTTTAGCTACCAAGTCATTCCCTTACCTTTCCACTCCCTCACTCAATTGCCTAGTTTCTTCCCATATTACCTAAATAAATATCCCTATCCCTAATCCTATTTTTCCCAAACCACAAAAATCCCTAAACCCTAATTGCTTTCCCAAACTCTAAATATCATTCCCTAAAACCCCCTCATTCCCTCAAAAGCCCTACAAACAATCTACCCAACCTCTCATACACAGTGCTTCCACATTCCCTCCACAACCCCTCATACAAACATACCTCTAGCAACAAAAACCTAATCACCATAAATCTCATCAAGAAAAATCACACATGAGAAAGCATCGATATTCTTGGCTTGAAAGAGCCAACATTCACTTAGAGAGATTGTTGGAGAAGGCCAACAAGGAGAAAAACTTGTTGAGAAACATGGTATATCATTATTTGTCAAGGAATATGGTGTGCCAAGCTAGACTCAGGTGCTGGAAGGCCAAATTGAAGAAGAGATCGAGAAGGAAAAAAAGCACAAGATAAACTTCAGATCTTGGTTGAGGCTTCCTTGGCCCATCACAGCACCTGATGGAGAACAATCAACCCAAATTTCAAAACATTTGGGACACTTTTTGCATTTTTGGAATTTTTAGCACTAAAACGCAGAAATTTCTGCCCTATGTGCCGTGCCATGTGGCGCTCGCTTTTTCTAGGAGCCTCCAAAGCACAAAAACTCAGCATTTTTGGATTTGTCATGAAAAGTTATGCTTGCCTACCTATGGACAAGAAATTAGGGCAGGTTTTGAGCCCTCAAAATGGTCAAAAACACTCAAAAAATCACCTCATTGCCCCTATTTTGACACACAGGAAGCAGTGTTGGGGGAACTGACTTTTGGAGGGGAAAATGGAGGCCAAATTGAAAAATTCCACTTGGGTTGGAATGTAGACATGCATACCTTTCTAAAAAGCACACGGGGAGTGAATTTGAACACCAGAAAGGCCTCCAAAAGTGGGTCCAAATAGGTGCTATGCATAGAGAATCAGGCGCGGCACATAGAGGAAAAACTGCCAATTTGACCACGTTTTGCTCTGGTTTTCGCCCAGTTTTGGCCATTTTGACTTTTCCACTTTCTTATTATCAAATTATGATGTAAATTCATAGACCTTGATGGATAATGATGTAAATATGTTAAATTTTCAGTTGGTTAGGTAGATTCATCAGTTAAAAGGTTGTTTGAAACTGAATGAATCAGTTCCCTTGTTTCTAGAGGCATGTTGTTTCATTACCTAATTTCTAGTTCCTAGTTTAGAATCAATTGGATCAGCTCCTAAACATGTGAGCTTGACCCCTAGAGGCAAGGATGAGCTATGCTTTGTCTATATTATGTATTTTTTCAGTCATTAGCATGGTTGGACTCTTGAGAAAGCCTTGAGCTTCATTGTACACTCATATCAACATTTTGGCTAAGGAATTGAGACTAGGGTTTGCAGTACTCTTTGGGATCCCTATGGCATTTGTTTTGGTACAGTGATTTCTTATGTATTTTTGAATTTATTCATGTGTTATGTATGTCATTTTCTCTCTTAGTTCTTCTCAGCTAAATCAAACAAGAATTTAAGTCGAATACATTGAAATTGGAGTGCTCTACTTGAAGTTTGCTTTGTTTTTGATGTTTTCCACTGTTTGGAGAGGATCCATGGCTTCTATTGCCCTCTTCAACTCCTCCTCTATCTGATCCATCCATCTCACTTGATTTAGAGTGCCAAGCATAGTTGCCTACCTTTCCCCATTGAGCCCCTTGCAAGACTGAACCTCATTCCCTGCACCCAAAATATACCTTTCCTTAGAGCCCACAAAAACATCATTTATTCAATCAAACTCCTTTACATCTATACCTAGCCTAAGATCAGTAGCTATATTAGTTGATCTCAAGCCCTTAGTGATAATTATTCGTTGAGATTGACCCAGAGAGAGCCCTCTCCTGACCTGGTAGGGCTAGCTACCAGGCTGAGTGTGGTTTGATGTTGGCCCTGGATCCTACCTTTTTAGCCCAAGGTATAATCTAGGCCCTAACATAGTGGCGACTCCATTGGGGAAGAAAGTTTATTTTCATTGTTTGGCTTTGTAGACTACAAATGGAGCCTAAAGTTAGCCAGGTAGCCTTCGAAACGCTTTTGTTATTCACTAGCGAAAGTAGATGAAAGCTACTTCAGTCAATCTTCGGTCTAGTTTATAAACTGAACATCTGATCTAAATGATCACCCCAGTAAATTTATCAAAGTTAGATCTGATTGTTGATGGTGGACAATGATCAGACAAAACAAGGCTGAAATCATTCACCTGGTGATTCCAAATCATTTTCGAGATCAGATCCAAAGACTCCATTGGAGGATGAACCCTACCAGCAAAAACATGAAAGGAAAATATGGACAAATAAGGTATTCAAGTTGGAATTTCATCCAAGACATTTTGTTCTTTGTTGTAAATTATTTCTTCTCTTTTCCCGAGAATGTCAAGAAGGCTTTGCAAAGTATCCTATATTTGAAAAGAGATCCTTTGCCTGCATTTGATTCCTTCCCTTTGAAGATTGTAAATACCAAAGATTTGCATGCCTTTGAGCTTCATCAAGACCCTTTTACCGAATCTTGTGATGACCATCTTCAAAATGATGAGCCCCAGCAGACCAAGATTGATTCAACAGCTTCTGTACATACACCATTACCTTGTAAAATTCCAGATCGATACAAGACTATGATTTTACCTCCTATATTCCATGCTTTCCCTAAAAATCATGATCTATATCTACCAAGATTTGATGGTGAACGCGACAATATCACTGCTGAGAGACATGTACTAAATTTTGAGTGTTTTCTTGACCTTTTTGAAGTTGATGAAGAAGATGTTAGTATTAGGATTTTTGCTCTTTCTTTGCAAGGCAAAGTTAAGAGTTAGTTCAAAACCCTGCTTGATGTGAGCATCTAAGATTTCCAGCAGTTTGTCAAAGTTTTCCTTGACAGCTGGGTGGTAAGAAAAAACCTTTTCTTGATTATAGAAGAGTATAACCAGTTGAAAAGACAACCAGGGGAGACAGTAAAACAATTTTTTGCCAGATTTAACCAAGTTTATTTTGCGATGCTTGTTAATATAAGACCTCCTCCTGGATCTGCTCTCTTGCACTACCCGGGTGCCTTTGATCTGGAAATGGAGTTTCAGCTGAGAGAATAAACCTTGCAACACTTGAAGAGATGCAGAATAGTGCGGTAGATGTAGAGGCTCATTTGTTGATCCGTAGGGCAAAGTTGAAGGAAGAAGAGATGAAAAATAGAGATCTGGAGGAATCGACATCTCTAGAGGTAAAGCTCGACATTTTGGCAAGTGCAGTGGAAGAGATGATGCAAAGAATCACCACAAGGAATGAGTATAATGTTCAAGCCCATCACTCGCTGATTGAAGAAGAACAAGTTGCTAATCCAAAACATCTGCTTTCTTATCCCAGTTGTCATAGAGTTGATAATGATTGTTTTATAGATCATCTTGGAGAAGAGAGATCTGTTGACATGACATGTATGCTTGATGATGTGTTTTATACTAATGATTTGCCTCAGTTTGATCAGTGTGATGATGATTATGTTCTCCAAACAGAAGCTAATCTTGTAGACAAACAATGTTATGCTCTTAACCTGCAAATGATACCCAAATACAAAATATGCAAAGAAAAGATACCCAGAACAAAGAATAGCAATGATTTTATTATTCAGAGAGTAATGTTCACTTGCCTCTTCGAGGGGGCAACCTCCAATAGAGCAGAGCTCGATTACAAAATAAGACACGATGCTCCTCTCAGGGAGTCTCTATCCTTTATATATGACTCATACATGCAATACCACGGGCCAATACCATGGTATTAATAATACCATCTATCTAATACTACGACCCATTTTTGCAACTAACTGTGGTTCCGTTATTAATTGCGGATTAACCACTTACAATTATTAATATGGGCTTTATTGACTCTTGACTATGACGTGATCCCATTACATAAATAAGGGGGTTAGGGTGGGACCCTAACAGGGCCAGATAGGGGACTCCCCTCTTCTTATTCTTCTCCTTCTCCTTCGCTGCTTCATCACATCGTTTTGTTCCGAAGCCGCGTGCTTCTTGCTTCTTCATTCACACTTTAGATGTATTTCCTGTTTTTAAAAGAAATGTTAAAGGGGACCGTTTGGTCCACCGACTTGCATGATGTAATCACTTGTAACCCGACAGTCCCGTTGACCTATTATGGTCATCTATTGGACACTAATAAAATTATCTTATCTAAAGGTAGTAAAATCCCTTTAGTTTGGAGAGTGTATAAAACCAATGTTTTAAAACTCCGACTCTAGTTCGGAAACGGCTGAGGGTCGGCTCCGACTCCGACTACAACTCAGTATCAACTTGGGCGGTTTGATTTCAATGACTCGGTCGCTAAGTTGCAGTAAATGTGTGTGTTGGAGAGGTAAATCCCCTCTACGGGTAGAGGCGATCCCTACTAGCCCAGAACGGGTCTAGCAACAATCAATCAATGCTACTCTGCAAGTTCCTAGTTGCAATTAAAAAGTGGGTAATGAACACCTACTTGGATTCCAACGCTATTTTTTGATGAAGAGATGCCGCTCTCACTCCTTCACTCTGGTCGGTCACGATCCTCCACTATCTTCGCGGATGGACACCTGCACATTTAAAGAGAGAACAAACACAAGCGTGAAATCTAGTAAAAGCAACTATACATCAGTCAGAAAGGATGTAATTCACATTAACCATTATAAGACAAATGAGAATGGAACCATAACAGTAATCATCTATCTTTTATTAATCAAAACAGAGAAAGGTATAACCAATGTTCTGACGCTGAGTCCTTCTCAAGAGGGTCCAGCCAGCAAGTCTCATAAGCATTCACCCTTGGAGGTAGATCTCCCAAAACAAACAACTCTTCTCTCTCAACAAGGCCAACAGACTTCATTAACCTTCTTGAAGCTCTCTTAGAAATCCAAACTAACACAATCCAACTGCCTATTAAAGAGCAAACTGAAAGCACTATAATCCTCTATGTCACAAGTTATATGTCAAACTAAAGCTTGCTCATGGCAAGGTGGAGCTTATATAGGAGAAGGAGTCTCCATGGATGGTGGAAGGATAAGCTTATCTCCAAGAAAGGTGGCTCATATGACGAACAAACATGCCATAGAAGGGAGGGCGACATTCACAAGGCTAACAACCAGGTCTGGAGTCATCTGGAAGGCTGGCTGTTGGAACAAACTCGCCCAAACAAGATCAACGCGGGTGTATAACTGGACTGGTGTGTTGACATCGCATCTCAATGACAGAAGAGGTCTGGTCAGCGCGACTTAATACAAACAGAGGATGCACTGGCTATGAAATTCGATCAGTGCGGGAAACCCGTGTGCTTCCATGTTGGCAGCGCACCAATTGCACTATCATCCGCCAGTCAGCGTGGTTATTTCAATAACAGTCGCGATGATCCAATAAACTTAGGCAAATAGGGTTTTTTGGCCATTTCAGAGAGCATGAGCATGATGGATTTGATTTCATGACACAGTAGGGAGACTGACAAGGAGACAGTGACAATTTACTGTGTAACAGCTAGTTCAAATGCACCCAATGAAAATCAAGAGAAAAGGTTAGGTATACTAGGTTGGGTAGGCAGTTTTGATGGTATAGAAGCATGGTTTATGAGCAATTTGCTCCTTTGGAACAATTTTTCATCTCATAAAACTCATAAGGTACCATGGCAAGGTGGCTACGAAACAAAGGGAGCATGACTAATTTCCCTCCCCATTTCGCCAAAAAACACTTACTAACATTCCCACCAAGGACAATGAGATCTGCTCATTACCTTTAGTCCACTTCATCTCATAGAAAAACTAAGTGAACATGTGTTTTCACCTAGGCAAAACAAGCCACATTTCTTGTGTAAAATGTCTTTTTCCCTTTTGCCAAGTTTCCTAAACTTCACCACTTGGCATCCTTTCATTCCCCCCATGCCTAAGTTTTCACTATATGAACTTAGCCTAATCCATACAAACCCATTCCACATAGTCATATTAACCTATTAACACTATTATATAGCTCCTATGTATATTCCCCTCTCTTACTATGTATAAATATACAAAATCCCTAAAAAATATAATACCCCGACCCTTGGCTAACTATAGCTATATTTTAATTTTTTTTAGGGAGTTATTGGTCCACCCGGGGCCAATAACAACCCTCCACGTGCCCCATCAGGACTTGTTTAGCCTCTGGCTAAATAAACAGCCGAAACCTGCATTATTACCCCAAAAACCCATTTAACCAAAGTCTACCAAATACACCGCAAAACATTACAAAAACCTGAAATATTAAAGGGGGTCCCCTGCAGATAACCTGCTGCCACCTTCAATACCTGCCAACCGTCTGATCTTCACTGACAGATCCGACCGTGGTCAGCGATATCGGAAGCCCTAACATGCCGAACTATAGCGTCTGGGGGATGGGCAGTATTTCCACCGTATCGAGGATGCATGTCAGGCATCCGACGTGTTCGTAGCCCCCTCCCCCAATACCACTTTCCTCTAAAGGTGGTGCCGGGAATACCACTTACCACCCCACTGCCTCCTTGCTGACATCACACCCATGTCATCTGATGATGTCACCCGACACGTCGTCTACTGATGTCACCCAACATGTCACATGCCACGTCACATGCCACGTCACCTACCATGTCAGCATTCATACCCTGCTACACGACAAAATGATGTCATGCTGATGTCATTAGAAAAAAGCGCATCGAACCCACCAAAGTTAAAATTTCAGGTAAAAAGGGGTGAACACATTGTTTTTACCCATTTGTCTTTGTTTTCTGTATGCAACCTGTGCATGTGAATTTACGTGCAAAAGGGAATTTTCACCATATAATTCCGCCACCCAACAGTTCTACTCCACAGCTCGGCCCCCCAGCTCACCTGGTCACCTGCAAATTGGCCATTCCACTGAGAAAACAGGTATTTACAAAAAATTGCTCCCGACCTTGTTTTTAGTGGATTTCACTGTAAAATTGCCCACAGCACCTATAATTTGAAGAAGAAACAGTGTGTTTTTGCCAAAAATACCCACCATAACCTCTGTCTTACCAAATTCACTATAAATCCGCATAGTGAGCTAAAATTGAGCTCGTTCGGCCTTGCAAATTCTCCAAGAAACCCCGAAAGCTACCTTTTTCCCACCACTGTCGCCCATTGTGCCAAAGAAGCCCATAAGTTCTGTTTCTCTAGCTAAATTCAATCCACAGAGCTAAATTAAAGCCAACAAACCAGTTTCAACGGTGAAAATCCCGGAGAAATCCACAGAGCCATTGTTTTGCCTATTTTGCTTGCACAGAGCCAAAATTTCCAATTTTAAGGCAACAGAGTTTAGGCATGGAAGTTCCAGTAGCCTTGAACATCACTCCTCTTAATGCACCCCACAAGGAATTGGAACATCTTCCCTTAGCTGATAAAGACTATCTAATCCAAGACCTAGTAGGCTACCAAAACCATCTGCAAGCAGTCTATGAGCTCAGAAACAGCTACTTAAACCAAAATGATGTCTATGGCATATGGGAATCAAATCTACCCATATACTACCCCCCCTCTGGGAATATATTCCCTGAGATCATTCACCTTTGCTATGAGGACTATGAGCCAACAAACAGGGCAGTTAAGAGTCCATCTGGAACTACCCTTTTTCATATTACTCTTGACTCTATAAATCAGATGCTGAACTTCAAACCAACCCACCTCCAGTTTCTTCTTACCATGAATTTCTTTTTGAATGAAAGTCCCAAACACTCCAGCTCAGAGATAACCAGAATTTCCCAAGTGTTTATGAGAGCAGATCGCCAGCCTAAGGAGCCACCTCCTTTCCACTCTGCATCTTTCACTAAAGTGGGTAGATTAATTGTTGATATGGTATCTTTTGTTTTGTGGTTCAAGACAAGTGAGCATATTGATGAAACCATATTAGTTATGATGTCTATATTTACCCCAGGGAAACCCCCTGCTGTCAAATACAACTATGCCAAATTTATTTCCAACAAGATACATGATTAATTGTTGAGGCTAGAAAGGGAGGGAATCTTTAAATATTCATCCTATATCTATCATTTGTTCTTATATTATCAGCCAGATATCTTCCAATTTCCCATTAGAAAGTTGGACCATAAAGGGGAAGGAAGTCTGTGAGTTTTTGAACCCCAATCTTTCATGAAGTCTGCAGCTCTCCCTACTCTTATTATGAGTTTATTGATATGTTTGTATACCCAGTCTCTTCTCTCCTGATGAGAACTCCTCCTCCTAGACTGACACATGATATGCAAAAGATACTATAGCTCTCCAAAAACTATAAAATAGGTGACTGGTACTTTTACCAGAATCACACTATTCTGAGGATATATGGCTGTGAGCTATGGCCCTATAGGCTACCCAGATATGTGCCAATGAGACTGTTTGCCTTGGAATATTTTAGGCAATTCATCAATTCAGATCTGAGTCACTTCCATAGCACAAAGAAAAAAGCTCGATTGAAACTCAGAGACCAGTTAGGCCCCTATGTTATGAACAATAAAGAGGGATGGAAGGATGCTGATGAAATATTGGGTCAAACACTCACACTCAAGAGAAGCTTTTGGTGGGTACCCTATGACCCATATGGCTTTATCAATGCAAGAAGGGTAAAATATAGGTTGGCACCCTATGAACATTGCAACATCCCTGACATAGAAAAGTTTGCCAACCAAGATGAGTGGGTGGAGGGCACACTAGTTGAAGAGTTTACTGAGGAAGAGAAAATGGAAGAAACTATGAAAAATCTAGAAAAAAACTCTTGACTTAGATTCTTTTGGGTAGGTGTCATTCAAAATACCAAAACAAACCGGGGAAAGCTCATCAACTGCTACAACTTCACAACAAGTTGCCCAGGAAAGGACTACACCAACAACAGGGACAACAAAGGGAAAGGAGTTAGTAGTTGCAGAGCAAGAAAAAATGGAAGAACAACCAACTACCTCAAAAGAACACAGTAAAGGGCAAGCCCCTTCACTACGAGCACAAGCATCAGAAGTACCAGCACTACAGACTCCTCTTCTTGAGGAGAGAAGTAAGAAAAGAGACCGAGAAGAGACCACCTGCAAGTGGGTAAACAGAACAGAAAGAGGCCAAAAGGCAAAGGGTAGAGAGGGCCATCAGCCAACATACTTCCGCTAGCCCTCACAGACAAGAAGGGGAGAGGCAGCATGGAATGGAAGTCTCCTCCTCAAGGTCACAAGCCAAGAAACGATCAGATATCAAACAATCATTTATGGAGATTAAGGCTCAAAATGAGTCATTAAGAATTCAGTTGTATGATCAATTTCTCAAGATGACACCCTCCAAACAGCATAGACTAATGGCAGCTTATGACATCAAGGAGGAGAAAATGATCTTAAGTCATTTCAAACCCAAGGTTCAGTAGCCACAGTCTGCAGCTGACTACATAAGGACCAATATACAGGTCCTTGCCAAAGATATACACCCAATGGACCAAATAGAATTTCACAAACAAACGGGTGAAATGGTATATGCTACATTGGAAGACAAGGCAATGCTGACCCACCAATTAAAAGAGTCATTGAGTAATACATCTTCTCAATTGGATTTGGAGAAGATCTCCTCTCTAGCCAAAGACAAATGAATAAAGACTCTGGAAGCAATAATTATTGAGTTGGGACATGATCCCAAGGATGCCAAGGGCATCAAAGCATTGATAAAGAAGAAGGAGGAAGATATTGCTGCCCTAAGAAAGCAATTGAAGTTGCCTGTCACCATGCATCCACAAACAACAGAACTAGCACAAGAAAAAGCAGAAGAGGATGTAATGGATTTATTGGTGAGAATGAATCAAAGGCTAATGCAGATAGAGTAAGAGTTGGAGAAATCATTGCAAGCTAAGCAGGGAGAGTCGACCTCCCAACCACCTGAAACGGCTCCAACAATTGTCTCTGCTCCCCCCACAGACACAGCAACAATCCCTCCCACTGAGCCAGCATCAACAACAGGTACAACAACTACAAATGCTACAGCAGCAGCAACAAGAGAGCCAGAGACCAGCATGATGATGGAAGAAATGATAAAGGCAGTGAAAGAGTTAGAAGCTCAAATTTCATAGCTCAAAGAGGCAAAAGAAAGACTAGCCAAGCTAGAGGTGAGCTATGCCAAGTCGAAAATAACAGTGGCAGAGAAGACCAGAGAGGAGAAGGCCCTGGAGAGCAAGGTAAAATCATTGGAAAAGGATCTCACCTTGCATAAACCCCTGGCAGACATTAAAATGATTTTGTGGACCAAGATTGGCCAGTCCATTACTGACCAATGGCTATCAATTCAAACAATCTATGAACAAATTGAATTGATAGAAAGGGCACAAGAGAAAATTCAAAGGGTCAGGGCATCATTAGGAAATATGCCTGAGAAGGCCAATAGGTTGATCCATTTTTTGAATATCCATACTAAAGAACAGCTAGCAGCTTTGGAGATCTCGGACAAGATAGGCACCATTTTGACAGTGAAGAAGGTGCTAACAATGAGAAATTTTGTACAGACTTTGGAAAGGAAGTGTCAAGAGATGCAGATGGACATTAATGCCTTCACAGAGAAATTCACAAACTTGTAGCAGAAGGGTCTACCTAGTTTACTAACAAGCAATCAAAAACTGTTATCACATCAACAGTATGCTCACAGGGTAAACATGTATGTAACAAATCAGATCACTGCATCATCCAGCACTTCAGAAGAAACAGGACTTCCTTCTGGACAGAGTTTATATGACAAATTGGAAAATTTGTTTTTTATAGAACATGAAATAAATCATCTTTTTGAAGTAAAGCCTAACTTTTATAGGTATACTAAGGCTAATGAAATACTTGTAAAAGTACAAAGACATCAGTTGCCTATAGAACAATGGTGGAAGAGTATGCTGGAAGTTTTACCTAGGTAATTTGGATCTTTTTGCCTATGTACACTTGGTCAAATAGCAAGACACGTGGCAGATATGAAGGAAGGAGCTCAAGCGAGGATTAGGACACATTAAAGATAAATCAAGAGCAGGTGAAAAGATCAAGACAGCAACACAGGAATGAAAATTAAAGACACAACTACTAGCCGAATTCCTGGGTTGAAAAGTCTAAAATATCTTGTCAGTTAAAGCAGCCAGCACAACCACAATAACTCCTACCTTTATTTCTACATTTATTTCTCTGACAGAGTAGGTGAAGGAAGTTATTACTTCATATCTTATACACAAGATATTTTGTAACTCTCTTTTTGTATAAATACCCCCCCAAGGAATGTATTTGGGGTTGGTGATTCTCCTCTTGGACTGCGCTGTAACTCTGATATTTCTTAATACAAATGGCTGTTGAAGAGCACTGATGCTGGACCGTTTGACTGTGGATTCCATGTTATGAGCTCTGCTACAGAATTCCTGTGTCTTTCTTCGGATCAATAAGTTATTCTAAACTGTGTTTTTGTGTTTTCTATGTTTGAAAATTTCACATATGTTTCATAATATTAGCAACAGGGAAAAAGAATAGCCCAGAACTTGTTTAAATACACTCTGTGTTCAATTCCTGTTGTTATTTATGTTTTCTTCAGAACTAGCATAAACAGAAATTCTTAGATGCTTTTGTTTCCACTAATTCTTTCATTTTGAAAATTGCCAAGGAATTCTTCACTGCTCCTTGAAAATATTCATGCACCTTCCCTCTGCCACCATGATAAAGGATTCTTGACTACCCTTTACCCCCTAGCTTACATCCCATCAATTTCTAGATCTGAATATTGTTCCAAAACTGATTATCTTGCTCTGTAGTATTGCCCTTTATCACAAAAACACACTCAGCAGTCCATCTTCATCGACTCCATTTCCCAATGGAATAAACTCTTTCAAACTTGCATCCTACCTCTGTTTGAAATCACCATCCAAACAAATTTAAAACAAACCTCTGCACATCATAACTAGCATAAAAACTTCAAAAAACAAAGTTAAATTATAAAGAGAGAGCCCTCTCTGGATACAGTTTGGCTAGAAATTGCATCTTAAATATTGGTTAGTGGTTACCTCGGCCGTATTCCCTTTTCTCACAAGTTTTGGGGAACAACCTGAGTGATAACAGCATGGACAGTCACTAATTGACATGAGTATTCCCTCTGTCAGTCAAAGCCAAACGGTTAGTTCTGTGTCAGTCGGGAATCCACAAGGGGTTCCCAACCAATCCATGGGGGCACCCTACTGACAGACTCAAATGAGTCAAGGGGTCACTTCTTATACTGGGGGAAATTTCATACCCCAGTATCAAAATCCTCATGGAAATCTACTCTACAACACCATACCGCAAAGCAACTGCTACACCACGCAACCCATGTACACTATGGGGAACCAAATGATGGGAGGAGCACAGAGCTCCTCAGGTCATCCGTCATCACCATGGTCCGAGTCAAGGGCACCTAACTCTCAGCCTTTTTTGGCAACGTTGGATATTCCCGATTTATACAAGCTGACAAACGACCCCATCTACCACAACTTACAATGGCTGCTGATCCCGCATAAAATACCAACGGACATCCCAAAGTTTGATGGAAAACAAGGGGAGGATCCGGGCACCCATATCACCACCTACCATCTCTGGTGTGTTTCTAACTGTATGGTGGATGATAGTGTCCAATTACATATTTTTCCCCGCACCCTCACTAGCAATGCCGTGAAATGGTATATTGAGTTACCACATGCGTTAATAAATACCTTTGATGCTTTAGTGATGGAGTTCCTAAATCACTTTCAGTTACCTATCTGTGATCTGAAAATCACTCGTAAGTGATCTCAGTTAATTAATTAATTAATGAAGGTATTACAGACTCATGTGTTGGTGTGTGTCTATTTATCTTAGGCAACGGATCGATCAGATTGCAAAATACACAGACACTGGAAAATGGAAAACAGTAAGAGAAACACAGTAAGAAAATACAAGAACACAACAAATTAACAAGGAGTTCACCCAATCCTCCTGGGCTACGTCTCCAGTCCAGCTTTCAGTGGTGGCCTCTTCTTATTATGTCTTTAAAGCAGAGTTTTTACAATGAGGAGCTCAATTTGAGTCTCCTGAAATAGATGATGCCTAGTAGGGTGGTTCTTGGATTCCCCAAGCCACTAGAGTGCACAGACTCTTCCTTACTAAGTCTCGACCTCAATCGATCTTGAATGGGATGAGTCCAATTTGGTACCCAGTTCCCGATAGATATCCCCTCAGGGATTGCTCGAACCTCTCAAGCCTTTTGTCTGCTCGATGCTACCTTACTCTGCAGGTTAGCTCGGCTCTCTGTTTTCTGCTTCTCGCTTATTCTTTGTTCTGTCTCTCTGTCCCACTTTCTCCTTTCTTTCATACAGTGCTCGCTTGCTTTCGCTTCATGCTCTCCTTGGTCTCTTTTTCTATCTATTCATGGCTTAAAGCCACTTTGTCTCATGACTGTTCACTTTCCCTTCCGCCCCTTTGGGTCACCTGCTGTTGTTCGCTTGGAGTTCCCTGCCTTTGCGTCATCGCCACTGTGTAACGTCTCACAGGGAAGTGGCCACTTGTCCTCTCATGAACTACGCCAGCTCTTCCTCAAACGGTTTGGCATTTCGGTTACACTGTGTAAAAATTCATCCGCCAACTCAGTGGTCAAATCAGACTTCAGACTTTTATATGTTGCAGCTTAATTCTCCCTCCAGATCTGGTCATTCATCGGGTGCAATCTCCGTCGTCAAATCTGGATCCCCTAGATCCTACGGTGTTCACTCTTATTGCACAGCTGACTTGCTCGACCGTTAGCTCATGATGAGAGGCGTTTTTCTCTCTCATTAGCTCTACATGCATCTTGCAATGTATGGAATCACTCATTCTCCTGCCAAATCCGCTTACCGCCCAATATGCCTCCAATATTCCGCCGGTTTTGGAACGCGGGGCCCGCCTTTTGTTTTAGCACTTTCCCTATGGTTTCCTAGATTCCCATGCGACCGAGCGCTTTGGGGCTTTTCCTTCTTGAGGGGTTTTTCCCAGCGATGCGCTAATTACGCATCATAAATGGCCTCCGTTTTCCAATCTAGACTTCCTAACTATTAGTTTGCGTCCTGCGCGGTCTCCATTGGTCTCGATCAGCGCACTTTGACTGAGGTCCTCGTTGTTCCTTACTGGCTACAAACTGCCACTGTCCAGAGGTCCTTCTTGATAGCTCTTTGTTCACAAGTTTTGAAGTCTGTCATGATTTTGATATAGTCATAGCACTTTGAGAATTTTTATGGATCCAATTTGGATCACGGCCTTCCCACTGAAAAAGCTTTTGGACCACCAAAAGCTGGTTTTCAAGCATCGACTAAGTGAGGGTACATTTGTCGCACTTGTCCAATCTCTATTCACTTTGCACTGCTCGGCTTTGAACCCTTGAGCCCAACTTTGAGGTACTCAACATCTCCCCTGCACATCGTCCTCACCTTCCTGTCTAGAACTGTGTCTTCCTGCAATTCATTAAGATATTCAGGTAACAGGTCATCAATAAAAGGCAATTGACTCTGCTCTTTGGGATCTTCAATTAATGATAGTTCAAACAATCTCAAGCAATCTGCATTTACGACTGAATAGATGTGCATGTAAGCTGGTAGATCAAGGCGAAAATAATTCTCAGCCATCTTCTCAAGTATCTTGAAGGGTCCATACATGATAGGCTTTAGCTTTTTACCTTCACCTTGTATCCTGTCCTTACTGATATACAACCAGACTTGGTAACCAACTTGGAAACTATGCTCCATCCAATGCTTTTCATGCCTTGCCTTGTATTTGGCTTGGCTCTTTTCCAATGGTTCCTATACTCTCTCATGGATCTCATGGATCTGTTCAATGAACCTAGTTGCCCTGTCCACATCACTGTGTCCCTCAACTATGGTGTCTTTACCAAAGACAAAATCCAAAGGAGACCTTGGTGTGAAACCAAAACAGGGCTCAAAAGGAGATCTCTGTGTAGAATAATGTTTTTCTCTATTGTAAGCATGCTACACATAACATAAATGTTCATCCCAAAGCTTAGGATGCTTGTTGCAATATCCCCTGAGTAACTGGATCACTGTCTTGTTAACTACTTGTCTGGCCATCTATTTGTGGATGGAAAGCTGTGTTTTTCTTTAGTTTGGTGTCCATCAGTTCCCACAGACTCAACCAAAACTTTCCCACAAATTGGGTGTCTCGATCAGATACAATGGAAGTGGGTAATCCAAAATGAACCCATACATGTTGAAAGAATAGTTTTCTAGTTTGTTCAGCTGTAATTTGTTTATTGCAAGGTATCAAAATACACATTTTGCTAAACCTATCCACAACAACATATAGATAATCATGACCTTTCCTAGAT
>APFE031660496.1:205673-222439 GCA_000404065.3 Pinus taeda
TCTTTGAAGATCAGGCAGTGCTAGTATAGGTGTTGTACTAATCTTTTCTTTCAAGGTGTCGAAGGCTTTCTGTTGTTTACCTCCCCACTGAAACACCTTGTTCAATCCTATTAAAGCATGTAAGGGAGCTGCAATTGAGGAAAAGTTAGAAATAAACTTATTTGAATATTGTGCTACTCCTAAGAAGCTTCTAACTTATGTAGTAGATTTGGGTTTAGGCCAGTTCACAATGACTGCCACTTTAGAGGGATTTATCTTCAATTCACCACCCCCTACTATATGACCCAAATAATTCAAAGATGTTTTGCCAAATTCACATTTTGAGAGTTTAACATAATTTTTTTCTCTTTTCAAAACATCTAGTGTCTGTTAACATGCTTTAAGTGTTCTTCCCATGTTTTGCTAAATATCAAAATGTCATCCAAATACACAATAACAAAATCATCAAGAAAAGGTCTGAGTACATAATTCATTAATCTCATGAAAGTAGTAGGAGCATTAGTTAAGCCAAAAGGCATAACCAGCCACTCATACAATCCCTGCCTTGTTTTGAAAGTAGTCTTCCATGCATCTTGTTCTGCAACTCTGACCTGATGGTATCCACTATGCAAGTCTAGCTTGGAAAAATAAACAGCTTCTTTCAATTGATCTAAAAGATCATCGATGTGAGGAAGGGGATAACGATTTTTTATTGTTATCTTATTCAGTGCTCGGTAATCAATGCACACTCTCCACGAGCCATCTTTCTTTCTCACCAAAATGATTGGTGACCCACATGGTAATGTGCTAGGTCTGATGAACCCTTTCTCGAGAAACTCCCGCACCTGCTTCTTGATTTATGCGTTCTCTAAAGCAGACAACCTGTACATTCCAATGTTAGGCAATAGAGCATCTTGCTGCAAAATAATATCATGCTCTATTTCCTTTTTGGGTGGCAGACCTTTATGTTCTTGAAACAAGATATCATACTCTAAAACAACATTTTCTAAATCAACTTGTTGTTTAGCATTACAGCCCTCAAATACATTGGTTTTATCAGGTTTCTTTTCCTTTACAACCATCAGTAAGAATTGTTTACATGAATTTATCATTCTTTTCATCTGCCTTGAGTTTATGAGAGTATATTTATTCTTGAGATTATGAGCTCTTACAAAGTATTCGATTCCATCTTTAACAAGTAGATACTTGTTCTCAGCTCTATAGAAAATAGCTTTCCTATCATACAAGTAAGGACTTCCTAAAACAATTCCACATATGTCCAAAGGAATTATGTCTAACTCAACCTCATCTACAAATGCTGACCCAAAAGAAAACTTGAGTTTGCATTGTCTAGTCACTTGTAGTTGTGCTTTATCATTTAACCATCCTGATGGGTATGGTTTCTTGTGAGGTGTAATCACTAATCCCAACTTCTTTACAATTGCTTCAGAAATTAAATTTACTTGTGAGCCACTATCAAACAAAGTATCAATCTTTTGATGTTTGAAAATAACTCGAATATGGAAAAGCTCATGTCTTCTTCTCTCATTTTCTTCATCAATAGTAGATTGTGCAGAATTACTAGTAGATGCTTCAGAATTCTTACCTCTTATACCTTTGGCTACAATAGTTGTTTCATCTCCTGAGTCTGACCCCAAATCTTTCTGAATATCTACAACAGTCTTCTTATTCTTGCCCTCGAACTTCTTAGTTCTCAGCTCTGGATGTAGAACCCAATAGTGCTCATCATCATGCCCATCCTTTTTACAGTGAGTGCATGAAGCCTTGCTTTTCTATGCAGTGTTAGCCTTCCTTGCTTTCCATTTCTACTTTCTTTTCTCCTTACTCTTGCTTGCAATGGGTTGGGATGATCCCCCAACTTCTGGACTTCCATTCTCTCCTCTAGCTTCTAGATGAGTAGCTTTTATAGATACCTCATCTATACTAGTGGGATTAAACATGAGGATAGTGTGCCTCATGTAGCTGTGTAGACCACCAATGTACTTCAACAAAGTCTTAGGTAGGTCTAATGAGATTCCTAGAATCAATGCTCTCTTTCTAAATTCTTGAGTCTATCCTTGTACACTTTCCCTTTCAACTGTCGAAAAGTTTTCCAGCTCATCATGGCTTGCGGCATCTAGGCCAATGGATAAAACTGCTTTTTGATTTTTAGAGAGGAGGAATGACCTATTATAGAGTTTTTTGAGCCCAACGTTTCGGACTACCAAGTGAGTCCATCATCAGGGGGTGCATCAATAGATATTCACCAGATCTTAATGATGTATCCAAGAGCTAGATTTAGGTTATATATATAGGTTATTAAAGAAAAGATGTAAGAAAATAGGTCAGCCATTATTTCATTTATTTAATTGCTTTTTGATTGCAAAAACAAATTCACTCCAAATAGAGATAGTCTTCCCATGTCTCTTCAGGTCAGGTCCTGCCTTCCCACCAAACCAAAGCATTGCCTCCAAGGCGTAGGCTTGCCAACTGAATGTTGCTCTTGTCTGAATTGACATTTTGCACTCTGAAATAAACATCAATTTGTCTAATCCAATTGTCCAAATTTTCTACATTCAACTCTCCATCATATATAGGTAAATAAAATTTGACATCTAGTTTAATCAAAGATGTCTTCTTTTTATGTTCAGGGCTATTAGGAGGTGTGAGAAAGATTTCTTCTTTCCCTTTTCCTTTTGAGTGGTCATTGAAGTGAGACTCATCTTGTCCTTTGTCTTGTTTGGAGCCTGACGAATCTTCATCTTTGTGTTTTCTAAAGTCCCTATATATTTCCTCTACCATGGACTTTATGGCTAGGAAACTATCTATGAATTGAGGGTCTGGCCCCATAGAACCTTCCTCTGACATTGTCTTCCGAGGATAGACTCTCCCAATTTTAGGATTAGTTTCGACGAACTCTCCTTCTCCTAATTTGAGCTTTGATCTAGTTAACATTCAATAGCTAAATCCAACATAAGCTTGTCTAACCTTAATAGCCTTGAGCTATGATACCACTTGATTTGAAAATCACTCGTAAGTGATCTCAGTTAATTAATTAATGAATGAAGGTATTAGAGACTCATGTGTTGGTGTGTGTATATTTTATCTTAGGCAACGAATCGATCAAATTGCAAAATACACAGACACTAGAAAATGGAAAACAATAAGAGAAACATAATAAGAAAATACAAGAACACAACAAACTAACAAGGAGTTCACCCAATCCTCCTGGGCTACGTCTCCAGTCCAGCTTTCAGTGGTGGCCTTTTCTTATTGTGTCTTTAAAGTAGAATTTTTACAATGAGGAGCTCAATTTGAGTCTCCTGAAATAGATGATGCTTAGCAGGGTGGTTCTTGGATTCCCCAAGCCACTAGAGTGCACAGACTCTTCCTTACTAAGTCTCAACCTCAACCAGTCCTGAATGGGATGAGTCCAATTTGGTACACAAGTTCCCAACAAATATCCTCTCAGGGATTGCTCGAACCTCTCAAGCCTTTTGTCTGGTTGATGCTACCTTACTCTGCAGGTTAGCTCAGCTCTTTGTTTTCTGCTTCTTGCTTATTCTCTATTCTGTCTCTCTATCCCATTGTCTCCTTTCTTTCTTATAGTGCTCGCTCACTTTCACTTCACGCTCTCCTTAGTCTCTATCTCTATTTTTTCATGGCTTAAAGCCACTTTGTCTCATTACTATTCACTTCCCCTTTCGCCCCTTCGAGTCGCCTGCTATTGTTCGCTTGGAGTTCCTTGCCTCTGCGTCATCGCCACTGTGTAATCTCTCACAGGGAAGTGGCCACTTGTCCTCTCACAAACTACGCTAGCTCTTTCTCAAATGGTACAGTATTTCAATTACACTGTGTAATGATTCATCCACCAACTCAGCGATCAAATCAGACTTCACACTTTTATATGTCGTAGCGTAATTCTCCCTCTAGATCCGGTCATTCATCGGGCACAATCTCTGCCATCAGATCTAGATCCCCCAGATCCTACGGTGTTCACTCTTATCACGCAGTTGACTTGCTCAACTGTTAACCCATGATGAGAGGCGGTTTTCTCTCTCATCCACTGGACATGTGTCATGCAATGTATGGACTCGCTCGTTCTCCTGCCAAATCTGCTTACCACCCAATATGCCTCCGATTTTGGAGCGTAGGGCCCACCTTTTGTTTTAGCGATTTCCCTATGGTTTCTTGGCTTCCCATGCAACCGATTGCTTCGGGGCTTTTCCTTCCCGAGGTGTTTTTCCCAGCGATGGGTGATTAGAAACGGCCTCAGAAACAACCTCCGTTTTTCGATCTGGACTTCCTAACTGCTAGTTTGCATCCTGCACAGTCTCCATGGGCCTTGATCAGCATGATTTGACCAAGGTCCTCATCGTTCCTTGTTGGCTACAAACTACCATTGTCCAAAGGTCCTTCATGATATCTCTTTGTTCACAAGTTTTGAAGGCTGTCATGATTTTGATACAATCATAGCACTTTGAGAATTTTTATGGATCCAATTCGAATCAATCTACTATGAGACTAGGACAGAGCTCCTCAGTTCATTTCGTCAGGATACCGCCACCCACATATTTAATCATATTCATGAATGGAGACATAGGCAGAGGTTAGTCAAAGCTCCCATCCCTGGTTTTCTCTTAATGGACTGGTTCTGTAAGTCCTTACTCCCATAAATCGCTAGAGATGTCGCTCTAGGTGGTGCAATCACAAAAGACCAATTCATACATTGTGCCCAACACTTAGATTTGATTTATTCATAGTCTGGCACTCTTTACGACATAATCCCCCATGCTCCTGGTAACCCCAATGCTTCCACCACTTAGCACCCTGGAGTGCATGCCAATGGGATTGTCAGCGCAACCTCTGGGGTCACTGTAAAACAACTCAGTGGTTCCATTGCCAAGCTAGCAGTGGACCCCTCTACCAAAGCGATTGCTCTTCCTACCACTACGATAAACTCTGTGCAATCTACACGAAAATCTGGTGGCAAGAACAAGAAGAATAAGAAGAAGATCGCTCCTTTTGAAGAACAGTCATCTAAGCAGCCCAACCCAAAATAGAAGGTTGTTGCACCTACTAATGAGGAAAAGGAAAAAGGTACCAGATTTCCTTGCAAACTTTGTGTTGAAGACCACGTAACCTGGCATTGTCCGTGTCTTCAAGAATGCATAGAGTACCTTGCCAAAAGGGATACTGGTAAGACCCCCGCTATCCTTAGGAATCCTTTTCCCACTCAACAGTAAAAAAATCTTATTACAAACCAATAGCAACACACGCCAGGGGGCAATGATTGTTCGAAACATCCTTTAGCTGCTGAAGGATATTCTACCATTTTCACATTTTAAATGGTAGAACTCTCGACAAAAGCCAAATCTTATGGAGCTCCTATTGCTCCTGCAACAGAACCATCCTCAGGTCAAAACCCATCGCCGGCCAACGATATGCATATTGAAAAGCTGGTTGAGAACTTTTTAATTCGATCGCCCAAGGGGGCACTTCGACGCACAATGCACAATACATCTGCACGTGCCACCTAACACTACAAAATCGTAGAGGATTTGGCGCAAGCGCCATTGGCTATGTCGACACTCGAAGTATTACAAACATGCCCCAACCAATGGAAATCTTTGCTTTTGGCTATTGGAGGTATTGACCCTATGGACTCTATGCTTGCTGGTTTTGATATGGACAAGTGTAAACCTCCCCTTTCCAACTAGCTTGCATTTCAGGTGCATATCACTTTGAAAGGTAAAGGTATACATAGAACTGTCAGCAATGAAGGTGCTTCAACCTGCACATGTCAGCTTCATGTTGGCTTGCCATGGGTTCTCCAACCTTATCCCTGCCGTCGAACTCCCTTAAAGCTTTCGACGGTCACACCTGTATCCCAAAACGATACCTAGCCAGTTTTCCCATCACTTTGGCTGGGAAAACCGTAACGATGGATGTAGAAGTCGTAGATAGAAAACTCAACTATAATCTCTTGCTGGGTCGCAGTTGGACATATGCCATGATAGCCATCGTATCTAATGTCTTTCGCATCATCCAATTTCCATTGGATGGAAAGGTTATTACAGTAGATCATTTGTCTTTCTGCACCCCTGATTATTCACCATTACCAAGTGGCTCTGTACCCCTAGTAGGAGGTGGGACTGATAGTTACGTCAGTGTAGGTAATGGTCTACTGAAGGCTTCTTTCCTCATGGGTTGTTTCCCTCTTCAGCCGCCGCAGGTTTCACAGATGGTCAATATGCTTTCATCTTTTCCTCATGAAAAGACCAATCCATGGATCTTATCGGCTCCTTTAGACATTGACACAGACAGAGAGAAAATGCCACTGTCACCAACTGAATTGGCCTACCAAGCCATTCAATTTGCATCTAAATCTCCAGTCACTTTGGTTTTGGCCAACGGTACCACTACCCCTCCCATAACCACTCATTCTTTCAATCCACTAAATCAAGTCCTACCAATGGACAAATCTATTAGAGAGATCACGAGGTTAGAAAAGTGACCTTGGGAGGATTCACACCATCATGTTTCGATATCTGATTCGGACATGGTGCCTCTTCAAATCCTATCACCTGATGCACATGAAATCATTTCCTAACCGTATACAACTATCCAACTTTTGGAATCGGAAGGAAACAGGGGCAATATTTCAAAAACATTGCTCCTCGATATTTCTGTCATGACAGGCATCGTGGAAAACATACAGAGTGGAGCCAATCACAATCCTAAGGAAACTGTGAGCTTCACCTACCCATTTGGGGACTTCCGCGATGTTTTTCCTTGGTCTTATAAGGAAATTCATGGCATAGACCCTTCTAATGTCAAGCATGAGATTGAGAAAGATCGAGTGTTCTTTTTATGGTATTTTTCTTGCTTGTTAATCCTAAAAACCTCGAGTCTTCTTCTTTGGGCTCATTAAACTGCTACAACGAAGAATAGTTAGAGCACCTTTTGTGATATTTTATTGCTCTTTAAAAAATATAAACATCTCCGAGTTCCCATCATTGCACTTGTTAAATACATGCAACGATGCTCTGAGCAACTCTTTTTTGATCTTTTTCCAGCTCATAAACTGAAGAAGACCAAAGAGCATTCTTTTTAGGCGCTTTTTTCTCTCTCTTTAAACTGAACAAATCTTGAGCTATGTCTTGCTGCTCGTTAAGCTTGCTAAAGATGACCCAAGCTATGTCTCGCTACTCGTTAAACTTGCTAAAGATGACTCGATTATTCTTTTAGGTACTTTTCTTGCTCGTTAAATTGAAAAACCGCGAGTTTTTGTTACTGGGCTTGTTAAAAATATATGGCAGCAGCAAGAGCACTTTCTTTTTTGGGACCGTTTCTCACTCTTAAATTGGAAAATCCCCGAGTTTTTCCCCTCCTTCGAGCTCGTAAAACTATGAAGAAGGGATGAGCCATTCTTTTCACTCTTTTTCTCACTCACTAAACTAAAAAGGATACCTTGAGTTTTCTTCATTTTACTCATTAAAAATTTTGATGAAGGTATTTAGTTTGTCGTCGCATGACTCATTAAAAATTCGTGATGAAAAATGAGTTTAGTCTGTTGCCTCGTACTCATAACAAAATGAGGTCGACATCTATTGGAAAAAGGTTTCTCTTTATCCATGTTCAATAGATTAAAAGACGGAAAAGTAATTGATCTGGGTATACTATTAACCTTTTGTTGCACTTGGTTAACAACTATGACAAAGGGACCACCATGGAGTCTCGCTTTACGATCTTTTCAGACTCTCTAAACATGAAAATACCACCGAGTTGTCTCATCTGGACTCTTTAAATTACACAGACAAGGTATAGAGTCGTTCTTTTTATGATACTTTTCAGACTCTTAAAACATGAAAAAATCGGTGAGTTTGCCTATCTGGACTCATTAAACTAATCAGATAGGGAAAAGAGTCATTGTTTTTGTGATCCTTTTCAGACTCTTTAAACATGAAAAGATCGATGAGTTTACCCGTCTGGACTCATTAATAAATCAGACGGGGAAAGTAGGTAACACAGTTGTATTCCGTATTTGAAAGCGTGGTTTGGAAGCAATCATTCCCTTGAACATGGCACTCCCTCAGATAAACCTTCATTTTGATGGCCTTTCAATATGAACCCTACCAACCTATGAGTTTTTAGCCTATATACCCTGATGTAATTGCATCTCTGTATCCTAACACTCTGTAGTGTTCATGAGTCTAGTGTTGTCTGGTTAAAACTGTTGTCATGCCTTCTATTGTTCAAGGGTTCCCATTTGTTTCCTCTATCAACCGATCTTACATATCCTTTCATCATGCCCTTCATTGTTTAGGCCAAAATGCTCAAAATATTTCTCTAAAAAAAATCATTCTTGCCCCATTTCGTGTCAATTGATGTAGGACATGCCATTGCCTACCTTTCGACAGGTTTCTTCCTATCGACTTCAACACTCTATCCAAGAAGATAAACCAGAAACACATTCAGTGCCTTGGTACTTGTAGACATTAGTGGCAGGTTACCTTGTGTTTGATCAGGGGTTCTCATTTTTAGCTCTTGGTTAAGTGATTCTAAGGGTGTTCAACGACAAAGAAATCTTTCACACTTGCTAGTTTGGACTGTGCAACTTGGAGACTATCACCATTATCGATTGCCTTCCTTGCATTTGTTAATGGTCTCCATTATTGATTGGTAATTAGATGATTTCGTGCATGTTCGACATCAACACATATTTTTCACATGTATCGATCTATGCTATTCAATGAAGTGGAGATCAAGATCTTGGGTAGAGGCTTGCATCATTCAGCCTTGTTTACTCTCCCAAGCTGTGGATATTGTTTTTTGGAGACAACTGTTTCAGGATGATCTATTATGACACTAGATCCGCTCTGTGCTTATCGGTGGCCAACATTTTTATATCTTAGAAGAGAAAATTACTTTGGCATAGCTACTGAGCATGGGAATCCCCGAATCAGGACATGATTTTAGCAGTTTATATATATGTATGTTGTTGTATCAGGTTTTCCCTTTCCTCCCAAAGCTTCTCTCTCTACAAATTTTGACAGAAAATTACAATTTTAGTAAATTATTTCGGCCATCGTCTCTTCCTCTGATCTCACACTTTAGGGGGCATCTGTTATAGGACAAAATTACCTCCTCATCAACTCAGAGGTGAAAGACAGCATGACTAAAGCAAAGACAACAATTGCAGGCCTTGAATCCACACTAACACTAGTTTTTCATTGCTAACCTACTTTATAAATCTTGTTACCAAGCATAGAGGAGCGTTAATCACCCTGCTAACTCAAGTTGTTAGACCAGGGGGAGCATTAGTGAAACTAATAGATGTTCAAAGGGACAAGCCAACAAATTCCCTCACAAATATCTAGATATTTATCCCTAGATTTGCTCAAGAAAAGAAAGGAAACATCTAAAAGCAAGATATTTAGAGAATTTCCAATCTGAGAAAAGAAGGCAAATGGGAAAGAGCTAAAAAGTGAGGCAGGTTCATTGCTTTTACCCTAATGAACTCTAGGAGGAGCTTGGCAGCCCTAACTCAATTGCTACATAAGCAGTGAGAGGGCCATTGTGAAAGAGGTTAGAGCATTTGAAAGGATAGCCCATTAAGCTGTTGTGAACTGTCATACACTTGAAGAAGTGAGTTGAAAGAGAGAGAGAGAGAGAGAGGAAGAAGGGGCAAGGGAAGGTTGATACAACAGATGGTTGTAATCACTCTTCCATTATAAATACAGAACTACAGTTGTATTCCCTACTCCATGGTGTCGGTAACATTGCTCATTGATTTGTTCATTTCAATACTTGTCGAGTTGAGTAGTTTAAGTTGTATACAAGTATATGTTCATTGTGCATTCTTATATTAGTTTTCTAAATTGTATGTTGTGATTGTGTTTGCCTTTCCTTTGTGCAGGAATTGTCTTGGAGCTGGCTTTGGAGGAGTTCTTCTTGGCTACATTGAGATCTCCAAACAAATCTAGAAGGAGATTTGAGGTAAACACTCTTTCCATACTTGGTTAATTGATATTTGATAGATGACCATGTGTATAACTTGGTAGCTTCTACAGATAATCTTAGAGTCTGTCAAAGGTCCCGGGAAGGCCTTTGAGGGTAGTTTTCATTCTCCATACATCGTGCATTTTACCCCATAGCAGGCTTCTCAAGGAATACATGGATATATTTCCTTAAGAATAAATATGAAGTCTTTGACAGGTTTAAAGAATTTAAGGATCTGGTGGAAAACTAGATAGAGAAGAAGATAAAGGTGGTGAGGACAGATAACAGTGGAGAGTTTTGCAGTAAGGAATTTGAAGAATTTTGTAAGAAGTGTGGTATAGCACGCCAGAAGACTACTCCATATACACCTCATCAAAATGGAGTTGCAGAAATAATGAATAAGGCATTGATGGAAAGTGAAAGAAGCATGCTCAGTGGTGCCGGGGTAGGATAGGAATTCTAGGCAGATGTAGTGGATACTACATGTTACCTGGTCAACAGGTCACCTTCATCAGCGTTGGAGGATAAGACTCCACAAGAGGTATGGACTCATAAGAAACCCTCTCTTTCACATCTAAGGGTATTTGGATGTGATGCATATGTACATGTTCCAAAGGAGAAAAGAACCAAGTTGGATAGTAAATCTAAAAAGTGCATATTTATTGGGTATAAGGATGGTTTAAAGGGTTATAAGCTTTGGAACCCAGTAAGAAGGAAGGTTGTGTGCTTCCCATTAGTGTCAGTCTTTGCAGCCTTCCTCCAGTGATAAAACATGCTCTTACAAAGTGATTTTAAGGTGTCAAGGTCAAATTTTGTCGTTTTAGTGAGTCTTCAAGAAAAATTTGGTCACTAGGTATTAGGTCTAGGGTTTCATCTTCGAAAAGTCTAATAATGTCCACAGGCACATGAGGGAGGTTCAAAATCCGTTTTCATTGCAAAATTTCATCGTCAATATGTTTGATCATGATTCTTCTTCAAAATTATGTTTTGAAGAAGAAATAATCAAATTTATGGTTTGTAATAAATATGTAATTTTTAAAGTTTTTCAGTCATGAGGTATTTCAGGCGCAGCCTTGGTCATCCTTTGTTGAAATTACATGCCAATCATCCCTACACAAATAGACAGAGTTTCATTATTCAGCCCAAATTCAAAGTGGAAGCAAAAACAGAGTTTAAAGATAAAGACATTTGCAAATATTATGAAAGTGGGTTTTATGAGCCAAATCTTAAAAGCTCCTAGTTTATAAGTCATTTCTTCAAATTGCAAAGTTCATTTGCACTCTTGGAAGCAAAGTTGTGTTTGGAGGTAAGAAAGAGAAATTGGGAGAAATCGGTCAAAAACAGGTGCACGGCACATTAGGTGACTGGTGCGGTGCATACAATCGGTGCGGCGCATTGGGCTTCAACTTTTAGTTCAAAATTGCACAGGCGCAGCGCATAGGTGGGGCGCAACGCATTGGACTGGATACGTGGCGCATACAGCCAGAGAGCCCGAAATTGCTAGAACTTGCCTCAAATCACCCAAAAACGCATGGATTTGCCTTGTGGCAAGTAGGTAGAGCCTCCATCATTGTTTTTTATCCAAGTTTGATGCTATATTATGGTGGTTGTGTAAAAGAAAATCCAAACCCTAATATCTTGAAATTTCTCAAAAGCCATTGCCTAGGGTTTTGTACTTGTCATTTTGCTGCCTTCTACCACTCCCTCACTTTTCACTCCTCCATTTATTTTCTCAGCTTATCCACCATTTCCTAACTCCCATATTCGGTCATACCTATCCCCAATTCCCATTTTCCCAAAGTCCCAAATGCACCAAACCCTAGTCTCATACTTAAAATTCCCAAACCCTGATGGCTATCCCAAGAGCTTCATCTAACCATTCGGCAGAGTGTACCATCATTCATAGGTTTTTCATCATCATGCCAAGTTCCACTGGGTCATTTCATGCCTTGTTCATGTTTCAATTGCGCCTAGGTAAGGTCCATTTCCCTCTCCTAGGGTTTTGGAGGTAATTTCTTTTGGATGGCAAAATCATCAGCCAAACTTGTATCCTGATGTTCATACACCTTCCCCTATCATTAATGTACCTTATTAAACACTTCCCATCACTGAGATCCCCCAAATTACTCATTTTCGCACAAACCCTAGTTTCTTGCTACAACTTGACAATTTTCAAGGCTAGGCCTGTGTTTTGCCTTTTTCGACCACTTCCCCTCACTAAATCTTTTAAATTCAACTTTCCCCTATTTCTTAACATCCCTCCCTACTTCTCAAAATTTCCTCAAGAATTTAGAAGCCCCCTATCCCCTTCATTTCACTTCATTTCAACAAATCCCCTGTTCCACACATCGGGGTAGGTTTTACTCAAATGATGTTTATGAGCACGAAAAGATGAATTTGGGAAACCTGAGAGATTTTTTTGTCCAACAAATGCCAAAGAAGAAAAACCTCCTTCACTTTTTACACAGGTGTCATGGTTTTAGAGAAACTTCAAAAATACAGTTGCCTCAGGAGAATTGATGCACCTCTAAAGTGACCTTGGGAAAATCACGCTTTCTCCTAGCTTGGTTGGTCAAATGAATTTCTTGTTGAGTCAAATGATAAGTAGACACAAATATATTTCCAATGAACTAGCATGAGCTCAATTTGGAGTTGAGGAAGATTTCAAAAGTTGACTGCAACAGCACTCTGCCCTAAGGCAGCCTCATTTGGCACATTTTGACCAGTCTTGGGAGATTTGACGTTTGACAGGGCCAATGAACTCCAAATTCAAAAATTAAAGTTGGGTTGGAAATTAGACTCAATGCTCTTTCCAATGAGCTATCTTGCCCGCAATTGGGATCACGGGAAGGTCCTCAAAACGGGTCTGCAAAAAGGTGCTACGCACAGAAATTTTCAACACAGGGTTTTCCTCCCTATGCGCCGCGCCACGTGGCGCTCGCTTTTGCTAGAGGGCCCCAAATCACAAAAAGTTTGAATTTATGAATTTTTCATCAAAATGTATTCTTTCTTTTCCATGGCCAAGAAATTTGGGCATTTTTGGAGTCCTCAAGAGGTCAAAAACACTCAAACAATGACCTCACTGCCCCTATTTTGACACACAGGAAGCAGTCTTGGGAGAATGAACTTTTGGAGGGGAAAATGGAGGCAAAATTGAAAAATTCAACTTGAGTTAGAAATTAGACAGATAGTTCTTTATAACGAACTATCAGGAGCTCAATTTGGACTTCGGGAAGCGCCTCAACTTCAGCTCCAAAGTGCCGCGACGCATAGAGGATCAGGCGCGGCGCATAGAGGAAAATTTCCTTGTTTGACTCATTTTTGCTCTGTTTTTCGCCCAGTTTTGCCTAGTTTGACTTTTTCACTCTCCTAATGGAAAATTTATGATGTAATTTGATGAACATTGAGTTATCATGATGTAAATATGCTATATTTTTACTTTTATAGGTAGATTCATCAGTTTAGAGGTTGTTTGAAAATGAATGAATCAGTTTCCTTGTTTCTAGTGGCAAGCTGTTATGATGCCTAGATTCCAGTTCTCAGTTTAGGATTAGTTGGATCAGCTCCTAGAATTATGATCTCGACCGCTAGAAGCAAGGGAATGGGTTTGGCTTGTCTATATTATGTAATTTCTAATTCATTTTCATGGTTGGACACTTGGGATTGCTTGGCATATCATTGTACATACTATCTCTACATTTTTAGCAAAGGAAAGACCAGCGTTTTGCAACACTTATTGGGATCCATGTGGCTCTGTGTTTTGATGGTGTTTTTCTCTATGTAATTGTAAGTTCATTGATGGTTATGTGTATCATTTTCCCTTCTCTTTGCTTCTGAAATTAAACAAATGAGTGATTAAAGTTGAATTCACTAGACTGTTGTGCTATGCTTTGAACTTTTGTTTAATTTTTAATGTTTTCATCTGTTTGAGGAGGACCCTTGAGATTTTCTTTCCCTCCTTGGCTCCTCACCGATCTTATCCATCCATTTATTCATTTTAAAGCATCAAAACAATTGCCTTCCTTGCCCCAGCCAAAACTCTGCAAAAACTAGGCCTCATCCCCGGACCCAAATTTTCCTTTCCCTTTTTCCAACTCAAAACCCCCAAAAACTTAAATCAATCCTTGCACGTCATACCTATCCTAAGATTAGTTGTTAAATTGGTCATCTCAAGCCCCATCTGATTATCTTTTGCTGAGATTGACCCGGAGAGAGCCCTCTCCTGTCCTCGTAGGGCTAGCTACGAGGCTGAGCGTGGTTTGATGTGGACCTAGAAGCTTACCTTTTCAGCTTGAGGTAAATCTAGGCTCTAACATAGTGGCGACTCAACTGGGGAAGAAAAGTTTATTCTCATTGTTTGGCTTTGTAGACTACAGACGGAGTCTGAAGTTAGCCAGGTAGCCTTCGAAAACGCTCTTGCTTTGCATTAGCGAAAGTAGATGAAAGCTGCTTCAGTCAATCTCTGGTCTAGTTTATAAACTAAACATCTGATCTAAATGATCACCCCAGTACATGTATCAAAGTTCAGATCTGATGGTTAATGGTGGACAACGATCAGACACTAGAAAGGCTGAAATCATTCACCTAACGACTCCATTCACTGAAAAATCCAGAAATCAATGCTTCATGGTGACTCCACTGCAGGAAGATCAGTAGCTTTAAGATTTTCAAGATGGAATGGGTTGCAAGATGATACACTCCCATGAGCCGAGATCACATTCCAGGTTTTCCAAACAAAATTTTGAACGTAGATTAGCAAAGGAATTTGCCTACATTTAAAGATGATGATAGGAAGGATGTTTCTTTACATTTGGTTAGATTTCACATGCAAATTCGCAAGTTGAAGGTTGATTTTCCAGAAGATTGCTTGATGAAGATATTCCTAGCCACTCTGGAAGGTGAAGCCCAATCTTGGTATGAAAGTTTGCCGCCTGCTTGTATTTATTGTTTAAAGGGTTTTCATGCTATGTTCATTGAAAGATATAAAGAATCTTATCCATGATTAAATTTAGTTTAGGATTGTTGCAAACATGCTTATAGTTTTATTGAAAGCCTTGAGAAATATTATGAAGATGATAATTTCATGGATGATGAGATCATGGAAGCCTTGTACGAAAATCCATTTCAGCAGCATAAAGAGAGCTTAGAGGATACTCATCAAGATGCTCAGGAAACTTTGCAGCCGGATCAAGATCTTAGTGCAATGGGAAATGATGAAAGAGAAGGTTTTATTTCAAATCTGTCCATAGAAGAAGACAACATTCATGAAAGTCCAGTTTCACTCTTAGAATGTGATAAAGTCAAGCTGACCAATTCAGGTTTAGATTCAGATTGTGATGATCAAGAGTACCTTGTGCTGAATCCCATGAAGGAGAGATCTGCTATTGAGATCATCTGGAATGAAGAAGACAAAGTTATTGACAAAAGCCTTCATGAGGAGGTAATCCAGTCATTTCATGGAAAACAAGATGGGATCATTGTTCAAGTAAGTGAAAAATCTTCTTTCGATAACTCAGTGGTGAAAGATAATTTGATTTCCATGTCATATGAAGATGATCAACAATGTTTTCAAATTTCAGAAGATCAGGGAATTAAGGATTGTAATTAAGGTTTTTCATGTTTTGAAAAGTTATTTCATGAAGACAATAATTGCTTGAGCAAAAGAAAATAGAAAGTATTATCTCCTTTGTTTGAAGATGAAATAGATCGACTCCTGAAAGGTCATGTTACAGCTCAAGTTAACGCAGATCTGCAGTGTGCACATGGTCAAGAAGGTGTTGGTGAAACTTCTTCCTCTTTTGAAAATGATGAAAGTCTTGTAATTAGCTTTATAGATCAGCAAACAGATAATATTTTCTTTTATGAAGATGATAAGGCTATCATGTTTGATAATCTTGAAGATTGTTTTCTGTTCAAGAATGACCTTGACCATGAAATTGAGGAATATGAGACTGAGAGAGACAATATGCCAGAATTTCTCATGGTCAAGGAATTTACAGCTAACACTCAAATGGCAGAAACTTATATCTCTCTGTGCCTTCCTATCACTCAGCAACCAGTTGTTCTTTCAGATCAGAATGAAGGGGGTACTTGTAGTTTTGCTACTAGATCTCAAGACAAGCTAGTGCTTCAGGATTTTCAAGATCCTTTCACCATTCTTTTGCAAGCACCAAAGAAGATGAATGTTGGCTGGTTTGTTAGCATAAGCCTTGGTTTCAATTGTTATTGTGAGTTGCCTACATGTACATCGTTCTGCCTGCTCGAGGAGAGAGAAAGCAGAATTTCATTGAGTAACCATTTGTTGGATTGGTTACATTGGAAGGCCCACTTCACATGATTGTACATGTTTCATCAGTAGGCAGGTGGTTGTCGTCATGATTTGAAACCCTCAAATCTCGATGATATTCTGCCATTTAAAGGCTTCGTAAGTACTTGTTTCAATTAAGTCAGTCTTGAGTCATTTTTTGTTTCAGACAGTTTAAAGATAGTTTCAGTTGAGTGTTCAGTTTCAGCTTTTGAGAGTCTTGTTTCAGTTTTGGATTAGTCAATTCAACTATTAGTCTTGAGTCAAGAGTTTGGTTTTGATTTGTCGAAGTTATTGACTCCATAGCCCAATGGACGAAGGCACTGTCTGCTTTCTAGAGATCTGTAGTTCTTGGTACCTCCAAGGAGCTACCATCCCCATTGGAGCCAATGTTAGTGTTAGTCTTTGCAGCCTTCCTTCAGTGATCAAACATGCTCTTACAAAGTGATTTTAAGGTGTCAAGGTCAAATTTTGTCAT